>PVHY01000357.1:0-21472 GCA_004024945.1 Uropsilus gracilis | reverse complement strand
CGTTTATTTTTTTCCTATTATAGTCTTTAATCCATAAAACATTTTCAAGGTTGAGTGATCTAAGTCTCCACTATATTTTAGCACTCCTCTTCGTATTTCTTACAAAGTAAAGCAGACAGCCTAATGTTTGCCTTCTTTCCATTCTATGACTTTCCATTTTTCCAAAATGTCCTCTGTTTCATATGAAAATTCCCCATAGCACTGCTTTCACACCAGATGTATAAAAGACACAGAGTAGGTGATGTGGTGACAAAATTCTGGTTAATAGTCTCTTCCCTGGACCTTGTAGGCCTCTTGGGATTCATTTCTGAATTTGATAGGGATGTGATTTTACTCACTCTGTTGATTTGTCTCTGGTCAAGACAGATGCCCTAGATTCATGGATGGAGAGATGAGGGATTGCTTTCCAGTCAGGTCCTTGCTGGGTAGCAAAAGGAAGAGAATGTTTAAGACCCCCATAGAACTCACTCAGTGTTTATTAATGCCCTAAATTCCAAAAATTCTATATCAACATTATGCCAATGAGCTTTTCAGGCAGCAGCAGGTGGTTTGAAGTTTATATCTTTTCAATCACCTGCAAAAACACCCCAAGGTAAACATGACTGGCAAAGGAATTCATCAATGTGCATGAAATGTGCCAGGTTTGAAGCAAGCACTTCAGTCTTGGTACTCAGTGAGAAAAGTTACGGGCTTTTTGTTGAAAATATAATGATCTTTTTTAGAATGGAAAAAGGCCATCTTGAGAAAATTCAGCTTTGGTATACTTGTCTCCTTTCTCACTGTCTTTTTTCTTTTCCTGATACCAGAATGGATGTCCTGTGTTCCTTTTGAAATCTTAATTGTTTGTCCAATAAATTCTCCCAAGGTTTTAGCCAAAATAGGACTTATACTCACATCACATTTTTGTGAATTTCTTACATATTTTTTTAAGATTTTTCAATTATATTGCCTTACTTACCTTTTATAGTCACCTTATATTTTTACCTGCACTTTCAAGGTATGGAGACAAATGCTCAGAAGCTATTTATCCAATATCACATATCAAAAGTAATCCAGGTTTTCATTCCTCTGTGCCTTAGATTCTCTCCCCCTTTGAACTGCTTTCAGGGTAGTATTTATGTCGAAGGAAACATGGAGCTAAGGATTGAGTTAGTCATTCTGGGAAATGAGGGGCAATGGAGACTATCCTCAGAATTTCAACTCTCTTCACACATCAACTGACTATGTCTGCCTTTTCTCCACCTCCTGCTTCCACTCAAAATACCTCCACAGGAATTTCTCAGTTTCTAAGACAGAATTAAGTTTATGTTTTGAGTGGTTCTCACCATTTAAGCAAATCTTTGACATAATTTTGGATTTACATATATCTGTCCACGATATAGATGAATTTCAACCTTTGATTGCCTCTGAGAGATTCTTAGTGGTTATGTCCTTGAAAAGAATACTAAGGCTGTGCCTGAGAGTAGCAGAAGCACATCATAATTGGTTATTGATGACTGCAAGGCTTCTGCGGAGGAGATGGTAAAGCACTGCCATGTATTCATCATCCTGACATAGACAGAGCCGGAGTGTATTAACCTTTGAATGGCCCCCAGAGTTCATCTACTCCAATCTCAATTCACAAAGTGAGGAAGCAAGGTTGAGGATGGGGAAGAATCTCATCTTGACTTTGCTGCATTGGTCCCATGCCATTTAGAGACAAGGACGTTTTCGATATGGTGTTCTAGGTTGACGCCTTAATGCCAAGCAGAAAGTTTTAGATATTGTATAAGAAGTACAGACCTGCCCTGCGCAACACAGCTAGACCTAGTCTCAAAAAATAGCTGGGTGTGGTGGTGCATGCCTGTAATCCCAGCTACCTGGGAAGCTGAGACTGGGGATCACTTGAGTCTGGGGTACCACAGGCAAGAGAGTCTGCAGTTCCCAGGGCAACATAGCCTCAAAAAAAAAAAAAAAAAAGACTCAGCTTCCTCTTGTGTTCCCTTCAAGGATATCTATTCAGTTTTTCATAATTTTTAGGTCTAGTTATCAACAGTTTTTCTGTGTATGCCACCTCATCTCATCTCACCTGAAGCTCTCATTATGTACTGTGCTCTCCTTTTCCATGTCTTCTCCATGAAAGCTGACCTGCCTTAAGCTATATCGTAAGTCCTTCACTTTTATATCAGGATGTAAGAGCAAATACATTAGAAAGTGTATTACTTAATACTTTATTCTTCCAGTGGGCTATATGAGTTATAAAAATGGGATTCTTAGACACACAATGCCTTCTGTATAACAAGAGAAATATCCTAAATGATTGGAATTTGGAATATAATAGAGAAAGCTGGTGCTTACAGGACATGAGATATTTTGATAAAAAGCCCTTTGCTAAAGAAAACAGTAAAATGGAACTGAAACTAAAATGGAGGAGACAACCAGCAAGAAGGAGGAAGCACTGATAGGCTCCAAAGAAGCTGGACTGAATGCACATCACAAACCTAAGCAGCATGGTCTACCAGACCCCAGGAATGCAGATCCTTCCCAGGGAAAGGACAATGCATTAGGAAAGGAAGAGGCTAAATGGACTAAACATGGTCTAAGAAACAGCAAAGAGAGAGGAGTTGGAGTGACCAAAGGGGTAAAGGTGGGGGGGTATACCCAAGGGGATCAACAAATATGTAAATAAATAAATAAGCAAATAGATAATGATTTACAAAGGAATAAAAAAGAAAGTCCTTTGTCAGAAGTCATCAAATCACACCAATCCTGATTATACAAATATATCAATATATATTTTTTATTATCTCATTCACTGAACTTACAAGCCTTTGATCCCCTCACCTTCATATGGCTCATGGGAACTCTTAGCACTTGCTCATAATTTTCAGCAATAGAATAAAAACCGTGCAGGAATGACTACTCACTGTGTGTCTTTTGAAAAGTTTGAGGCAGGGCTGGGATGAATGATGGCGACTCTCAGCGCCACAGTCGTTCCTCCTGATCTACAGCCTGCAGGGTGACCCCACTATTCTTGGGACTTCTGTCAGAAACCAATTTATCCCCAACACTCAGCTTCACAGAGGCTCAGTACACTTCAATGAGATCTGAAGGTATTGTGTTCCCACTAATGGTATTTGCTTTTCAAACCTACAGAGTTCTTTGGTGGATAAATATTATACCCAGTTTAAACTCTTACCCTTTATTTAGTCTCAAACAAAGCATCCTTCCAATGTGAAGATGTGGGATTAAAATAGGACCATTTATCTGGTAATACCAGAAGACAGAGTACAGTTGAGCAAGCAGGGAGTCATCCTGTTCATCATCTGATCTCATTTAGAGAAGGTTGGCCATCCTGACATAAGCTCTGCCACATTTCTGTGTCCGTGTGGTGGTAGCACACAGACCTGTGGGGTTTTGTTTTTGTTTTTGTTTTTTTGTGCTTAGGGACCAATTACCCTGAGTTAATGTCAGGATTGTAGTCACAGTTTCACAAAACTTTCTCTTCACATAAGAAATTAAGAGAATGGGATGGAATCTGCTATTATCTATTTATGAACCCTCTGAGGAGGGACTAGAACCAAAAGACATCACTTTATTTTACAAGTTAAATAAGGAAATGAATAAATGTGGAGAGTATTGAATTAGCACTAGTGACCCCTAAAGCCTAGTTTTGATAGGACATGCTACCCCACCCCTCCCATTGTCTCCTGTTTAAGATTGCAAATTTCAAGGACAGGCATGCTAAAATGTGAGAATGACTTTAGTTGGAATTTCCCTTCAGGGAGAGGCAGGGGGAGAAAGAAGTGAAATGGTCAAGGTGAAACAGGTTTCCTGGAAGGCAGAAAGTCAGGATATATAAAGGGTGTGCAAACAAAGAGAAGGATGGAGATTCAAATTCTGAAAGCAGATGCAATATGGAGATTGGATAGAGAGAGAGGTTCATGGAGGAGAGATGGGAATCGGCCATCTTATAAAGATGTGAGCCATGTGAGCTTGGCCATATGGCCACCGGGGGCCTGAAACCCTTGGCTGGCCTGGGCTGGCAGCATGTGTGCTAAATGCAGTTAAGAAGTTTGCAGATTAGAACTCTGTGTTGGAGTTTGTTTTGCTGAGTTTGACTTGTGTCTGAAGAGGCCGTGCAAAAGTTAGGCCTGAGAAGAAAGTGAACTTTGCTGATTCAGCACCATGGAGTTTCTGCTACCTGAAGGTGACAAGGAGAAGACAGCATGGAAGACAAGGAAGAGCAAGCCAAGGGAGCAGCCAAAGGAACATGTCTTCAAGTGTCTGGAGATGAACTCTGACTGGACATTGGTGAGATGATCAGGACTGAGAGACTGAGGATTTTTGGGCAATCTGGGGAAAGAACTTTGGACAATGCTGAGAAAGGTTTTGGACAATGTTAAAGTAATCTGAGTCTTACATGTTTTCTTTTGTAGTAATTAGAAAGTCACTTTGTTAGAAATAAATTAGTCTGCACTGATAGGTTTGGTAATTCGGTTAAAAAGGCTTGGGATGGTGGAAAGAACCTGCAAGTGTAGAGTTTAAACTGTGTCTTTAAGTTTTTCTTTTTAGGTCTGAAAAGGGGAAAGAAAGCAGAGAGAAGCTGGTAGCTGATGTTTGCATATCAATAGTAGGCAGGTAAAGTGTAAATGCTAATGAACAGTGTGTAGCCTGCTTCTTAGAGAGAAGCAGGCAGATAGGTGTGTCTACTTAAGTTAAAGGTAATTGCAAAGGAACTGCTGATAGCCTGCTCTGGAGAGGGAAGCAGGTCTGTATGTGTTTTAAGTTAAGTTAAAAAGTCTTCTTCGGGTCACCCTGTTTCAGATTAACATCAGTTGTCTTCCCTGGACCAGACTCTGTGATGCAAACTGTTTACATACATACTTAGAGTTCAGATACCAGCACACAGGATTAGGATATTATGCCTGTTTAAAAAACTGTGGAATTCAACACTGAGGGTTGTGATGTAATCAGGCGAAAATAAAAAAAAAAAGAGTTTTTGACTTGAACTTTACACCTATGCCTGCTTCTCCCTAGGAAGCAGGCTCAAAACAGTTCATTAGCATTTTCACTGTTCACCTACGATTGGAATACAAAAATCAGCTACTAGTTTCTCTCAGCTCTCTTCCCCTCTTTCAGACCTAAAAAGAAAAAGTTAGAAACACAGTTTAAACATTAGACTAGTTTGCCTCAATTTACCATCTTTTAAACTTCTGTGGGTTCTTTCCACCATCCCCAGTCTTCTCAACCAAAATCCCAAGTCGAAGCAAGACTCTGAATGCAGACTAATTTATTTCTAACAGTGATTTCCTAATTATTACAAAAGAAACATGTAAGCAAAACTCTAAATTACTTTAACATTTCCAAAACCTTTCTCAACATTGTCCAAAGTCCTTTCCCAGATTGCTTAAAATCCTCATTCTCTCAGTCCTGATCATCTCACCAACATCAGAGTTCATCTCTGCGTCTTTGAAGACATCTTCCTTTGGTGTGCTCCAACTCTTCCATGCCGTATTCTCCTTGTCATCCTCCTCCAGGTAGTATAAGAAACTTCATGGTACCAGAACAAGCAAAATTAACTTTCTTTTCAGGCCTAAATTTTGCATGGCCTCGTTCAGACACAAGTCAAACTCAGCAAAACAAATTCCAACACGGAGTTCAAATCTGCAAACTCCTTAACTTCCTTTAACGCACATGCTCCTAGCCTGGGCCCGCCAAAGGCTGCAGGCCCCAGGCCTTGGCCAAGCTCCATGGCCAAGCTCACATGGCTCACATCTTCATCCCACAAAATGGCAGATATCATACCTGAATCTGAATCTGAATTCCCATCCATCTTTTTCTTTGTTTCAAACCTCTTTATATTTCCTTTCTCTTTTCCTGCTTTCCAGGAACAGCTCCTGAATTATTATATTACAAAGAAAAAAAATCTGTTTTACTTCTTCCTTCCCCTTGTATCTTCTGAAAGGAAATTCTAATCAAGGCCATTCTCAACATTTTAGCATATCTTTCTTGAATTCTGCAATCTTAAACAGGAGACAATGACACCCAGGGGGGTAGGCACCCCCTATCAGATTGATGGAGGTTACCTGTCATCCATCAAATATGGGTGCAGGATCTGAACTCAGTTCTTTCTGATCTTTCCTTGTTTTTGTTTTTTGTTTTTTGTTTTAATTTTAAGTCATTCTAACTCCTCTCATGTGTATATAGTGTGTGTAATGTCAACCAATTCAGAGACCAAATGAAATGCTGAAGACATTCATTTAGAGAATGCATTTTAAAGAATTTCCTCTCAACAGTACTGTATAAACAACAGCGAGTGGAAAATCAAATATCAATGTTCAGGGCTGAACCAAGAAAATAAGGAAGTGGAAGTCAGCAGAATGGGACTTCCATGGTTATAGGCTAGTCAGTCTTGCTCTCTAACAACCCATCCTGTCCCCATCCCTGGAACTTTCATACAATGAGTGACTGTCAGAATTGGATGAAACACTACAGATCATGTTTTCATAAGCTAGAAAGCTAGGTTCAGATCTGTAGAATGACATCGTAGAAGAGCTCCTAATTACTTGGTGTGCAAGTCATGATTGAATGCATATAAAACTTTTAGTTATATGTGAGTCATGATTAAAATGCAAATACCTGAGGTAATCAATGGGAAAAATGCCATTAGTTATTATTGATATTCTCTCTGCTTGCAGGAGGTGGGATCTAATTTCATATGTGCTCTATATTATGGACATTTGACTTAGATGTACAACTTGATTCCTTGTGAGCAGAGTGGAAGTCTTCCCTAGCTTCAGAAGAACTGCATACACCTATTGACTGAGCTGTGTTCTTCTTGGATGTCTCAATGGCCCTAACCCTAAATTTCCCAATATTGAAAAAAAAAGTAACTAATTATTGCTGTTCTGTGTACCTCATAGGATAACCACCATCATTTCAAAGCTAGTACTGATAGGGAGTGCCTGCCTCCTTGGATGTCATTGTCTTCTGTTTAAGATTGCAAATTTTAAGGAAGATATGATAAGAAGTGAGAATGGCTTTGATTAGAATTTTTTTTCAGAAAGATACAAGGGGATACAAGGGGAAGGAAGAAGTGAAACAGGTTTGCTTTTTTTTTTTTTGTAATGTGATAACTTAGAAGCTGTTTCTGGAAGGCTAGAAAACAGAAATAAGGATATATAAAGAGGGTTGGAACAAAGAAAGGGATTTTGATTCTCATTTTTGATTTTGACATTTTGTCATTTGTGGGATTGAAGATGTTAGCCCTGTAAGCTTGGCCATGTGGTCAAGGCTTGGGGCCTGCTGCCTTTGGCTGGCACAGGTTAGGAGTGTGTCTGTTAAAGGAGGTTAAGGAGTATGGAGATTTAAACTCTGTGTTGGAGTTTGTTTTGCTGAGTTTGACTTGTGTCTGGGAGAGGCAGTGTGAAAGTCAGGCCTGAGAAAAAAGTGAAGTTTTGTGATTTTTGGTACTATGGAGCTTCTTTTTACTACCTGGAGGAGGACCAGGAGAAGACGGCATGGAAGAGTTGGAGCACACCAAAGGAAGATGTCTTTGAACACGTGGAGATGAACTTTGACTGGACATTGGTGAGATGATCAGGACTGAGAGACTGAGGATTTTTAGACAATTTGGGAAAAGGACTTTGGACAACGTTAAAAAAGGTTTTAGACAATGTTAAAGTAATTTAGAGTTTTACTTACATGTTTTCTTTTGTAGTAATTAAAATCACTGTTTAGTAATAAATTAGTTTGCACTCTGAGAGTCTTGTTTTGGCTTGAGATTTTGGTGAGAAGGCTGGGGATGGTGGAAAGAACCCACGGAAGTTTAAAAGAGGGTAAATTGAGGCAGATTAGTTTAAAGTTTAAACTGTGTTTTTAAGTTTTTTTTTAGGTCTGAGAGAGAGGGAGAGAGCTGAGAAAAGCTGGTAGCTGATTTTTGCATACCAATAGTAGGTGAACAGTGATGATGTTAATTAACTGCTTGGATCCTGCTTCCTAGGGAAAAGCAGGCAGAGGTAAAGTTCAAGACAAAAGATCTTCTTTTTTTCTTTTCAACTGGTTTCAGTACCTGTTATATAAAGGAATAGCCTTTATACTTGAAAGCCAAAAAGTACTGGACCAGCAGGAGGGAAAAGGAGCTGCAATTGAAGCCAAGAAGATACTTTTGTTTTTTTTTCCTGGAGCTTGTGATTTAGGCAAAATTGACTTGAAGTACACATTTACCCCAAAAGGCACAGAATCGTGATTGGGAGTTATAGTGAAGAATTTGATCCTGCAAAGGGTGTGTTGAGTTTTCTCTGGTCAAGTAGTGAGTGAACAACTTTTTGTTAGAATGTTAACCTTTCAGACCCCTGGAGTTCTTTTAAATATAGAGCATGATTTCCTCAAGAAATTAATATTTTTACTCCTTTCCCATACTGAAGGTGGAGTGCTTTGGATTATTTTATTTCACATTTAAGTTTCAGGGATACAGTTTTCTATTTTAACATCTGTATATACTTCATCACAAGCATGCCCAAAGTCTAGTCTGTATTCATTGCTGTACAGTCAGCTCTCTGTTCAATATATTCATCTTCCCATCTTCTTCCCATGACCCTTTCTGTGGTCAGAATCTGTAGCTTATTGTTTTATTTTTACTTTTCTTTATTATTTGCTTAGTTTCTTTATCTTCTATGATAAAGAAGAAGGGTTATGAAATGTTATATTGTTTGTATTCCTCCTTCTGACTTATTTCCTTAGCACTGTCCTTTCAAAATCTGTCCTTGTTGTTGTAATTGGCAGCATTTCATTGTTTTTATAGTTCAGGAGCATTCCATTGTATGTGTGTATGAATGTATGTATGTATGTATCTATCTATCTATCTATGTATCTATCTATGTATCTATCTGTCTGTCTGTCTGTCTGTCTATCTGTCTGTCTATCTATACTACATCTTCTCCATTTGTCCCTTGTTAGAAATTTAGTTTATTTCCTTATCTTGAGTGTTCTACATAATCCTGTAATTCTGTTTTTGAGTCAGTGCCTTTTCATTCCTTAGGTATCCCCAGGCCTCACACTGTATATTTTATTATTTGCCACAATCCATTGATTTCTCTGTACATACATGTTCTGAATCCCTCCTTTTCTCTCCCATACCTTGCTTGTATATTGGTACCAATTACCATTATCTGTCACTTAGATTCCTCGATTACTCCATAAAAATATTCTCTTTTTTGCTTCCTATATCTGGACTGTTCCACTCCAAGCACCCGATCATGTCATACCCCTGTTTATATTCCTTCACTGGCTCCATTGCCCTCTAGAGATGGAGCTTATAAGCCATCCAGATGCAGTCTCTAGTCTTATCTTTTGGTATTTATTTATGCTCTTGAATCAACCATTCTGAGTTCAATTCAATTCCCAACAGTTTCTTTCACTTCTGAGTCTTTGTATACACTCTGCTTCTTTTGGAATACTTTGCCTGATTGTCTTCACCTGGCTAATCTATTTTTAGCATAATCTTGGTTAAGTACTCAGCAAGTCTTCGCCTGATTCTCTGTATTCAGTCTGGTCTTCCTCCTTCCACATGTTCCCAGAGCACCATTTAGTTAACATCACTTTAAAATAATTACATATTCATTATTTGTCTTTGTCATTAGTTCATGAACTCTGTTAGGCTGGGAAATTCTGTGTGCCCTGTTCATCACTGTATCTATAATGGAAATCATAGATTTCTGTCTATGGATGATTTATTATGAGTGATTCCATCTATGACAGGTTTACCCATCTGAGTACTTATTGAATGAATGAGTGAAAGTGTTATGGAAGCGTTCCTACTTCAGTGAGTCATAGTCCTATTTACTCCTCAAAGTTCACTTTAAAAATATAATTTATTATCTTCCTTTTTACAATAGCCTAGCCTTATGTGATAGTAGAATACTTGAAACAATATAATGGTGTTATTTACATGAAGCTCCATTATTTTGGTCTGTTTATCTTTAGTTATAAGTTTTATCCCATGTCATTCCTGTCATTCTCCTGAGAATCTAATTTATCTTGTTACATTCTCCCAATACCTGATTCAGAATCTGCCACATAGGTACTTTAAACAATATGTTTTCTTAAATCAACCCAAAGAACTACTCAGGTAGTACTAATTAATAATCTGAAGGCATTTTATAGAAACTGAACACTTTTAGGCTATTACTTTTCAGTTCAAATACATGACTGGAATAATGATGATATAGTTAAAATGTTTATTCTCCTTATTTTTACATTTTTATAGCTATTGTATATATTAAAAGAGTTGATTGTATCTTAAAAATAAACCTTCCACTATGCAATAGATCCCTGGCTCACAAAAATCATGGTAAGAATCCACAAGTACTATCTACACTGCCAAGTGCAGGTTTATTCCAAAGTTATCTCTGATAATTATTTTCTCTGAAACATGCCCTGAACTTTGTGCATTCATAACATGATCCTGTACAGAGTATTTTTATTATTTGTACTAATGTAACTGGGGACTCGATGACCTCTACAGTCCCTTTTGGTTCTAAGACTCAAGCATTCCACACACTAATTTATTCAAACAGGAATTCAGCCTCGAGCTTTGGAATGCCTGCCAAAATCAGAAGACACGAGTTCAGTCCCCAGATCTGTTCCTTATTATCATCTTCATCTTGGCTTAATTTATGTACTTGGCTTCATTTTTTTTTTTTTTTTTTTTGTGGAGCTGAGCACACATACTGGTGGGAGCTGAGGATACAGAGGCATACATGTATATAGTTTGTTGACACAGCCTAGTCTCTCTGAACCTTAGTTTTTTTCATACGTAAAACAAGGTAAAGTGAGACGTGGGTTAACTTACCAGGCAGGTCACTAACACATGTTTTTCAAAAAGGCTTACTTCTGCATTAAGGATTATAACTTGCAGGTATTAGGAATTAAATGGAAGCTCACTAAATTGTAAAATTTTGACCTCAATCTATTAGTGCATGAGGATCCTGAAATTTATTGAGTTATTAAGTGATATCTCTTATTAGAAGCATGGTCTTCTCAACCGCATGTACGAAATTCTTGAGAAAGAGACTTCATATGTTTTGCTGATGCTCATTTTTTATTCGTGTTCTGTATTTTATTTTGTATTCAGTATTAACCCTGCATCTAAGGCCCATCTAGTACTTTCATGGGCAAGAACAAAGCTCAGTTCTAGCATTCATGTACAACTCAACCATTCATCTTTTCATTTGCTGTGACCCAATCTTAAGAATATCAAGAGCCTAGTTCTTCCCAAGAAGACCAAACCACTTCCATAATATGGTACTTCTTTTTGCCTAAATAGTAGCACTCAAAATCATAGCTCCTTAGCCGCATGATAGGGAAACACATATTGAAATAGTTTTCGTCTAAGGAACCCCAGCCAGGGGAATCTCTTCCATAAATGGAACTCTGGGGAATGACCACCCATGTATTGAAACCTGTCACTGTGGGGAATGATGCAGCTCCTGCCTGTGGTCAATACTACAGAGAGATGTCAATCCAGTTCCTTCTTTGGACATGATTCCCACAGATCAGCTTCTAGAAGCCCATAACCCTCAACAGTGACCAGTATGTTGGCACACTAGGATTGCACCTGAATGTTCTTGGAAACCTACAGGCAATAACAGAAAGAACAAGATCCCTGGAGGAAGATTAGACTTTTAGCTGCCAGTCAGGGTTCTAAAACTCAGCATTTTAAAAAATTAATTTTTCTACAGTGTTAATTTTCAGACATTACTTGATTTCTGCCCTTATGTGTTGTCCCTATAGTTCAGAGTAGTACAGTGTGTTGTTGTTAGAGTTGTTTTAAAATAGGTAACCCTCTACCCAGGATACTGGAATAAGTATTCCTGCTTTTGCTTGGGGATCAAACTTAATATTCTTATGTATTCAATAAAAATAGCAGCCATGGTTAATCTCCCATTTCCCTTATGCTTTCCCTACCCTGTTTTATGTAGAGGTTCAGGATTTGTGATGCTGGGTGTCAGTTGGGGTGCATTTCTTGGGGATATATAACTACATAATTATACATATATCCTACATGTATCCTTCTCCTGCCTTCCCTGGGACATAGTCACAACGATGGGCAGACAGACAGAAATGATGTAAAAATTGTTGGGTGAAGGAATAAAATCATTCTTCTGGCATAAGTTATTCTTTAAAGTCATTTTTAAAAAGTCTATCTCTAAGACTTTAGTGACTGATGTTTTTGGCTACCCCAAGTAGTTTAACTTCTGAATGGTTATGAATAATCTCAGTTGACTGTAGCTATGAGAACATCTGAAAACCTATTTCTATTTTAATGTGAAACTGGAAGGGACTGGAGAAATCTTCACATCTAGAAGTTAAGTTATATTTTTTTCTGTAGCCATTTCCATTTTCTAGTGTGTGTGTCTGTTTGTGTGCATCAGTATTTCCATGCTCATTTCCAAGGGGCTTAGCTGAAGCTCTGAGAGATGGCTGATGAGCCTGTGGTTCATGGGGATGCACAGCACTGAATCCAAGCTCTGTTTTAACAGTAGCTGCTCAAGGAGAGGTTCTCTTTCTGCTTCATGCTTTGTCTGCTAGTCTCACAGGGTATGAGCTCAGCTGTGAAGGAGAAAGAAGAAATCCTACCAACTACTAAACCCTGGTTGAACTAAATATCTACAGAGTCAAAGGCAAAGCACTCAGTGTAGCTGACTCTCAGCACTCTGGAAGTCAGGTGACAGGACCTGACATACACTAGAGATTCAGCCACTTCTCAGCAGTGGTGTTGGGGCAGTGGACATTCGATATGATATATGACAGAGAGTGTCACTAAATTTTTCTAAGGACTTTATAGGAGAGTAGAGACACATCAGAAAATGGGAATATTCAAATGAAAGAGCTTAGAAAATAGATGGACATGTATAATTAAAAGAAACAAAGAGGCTTTGAAATCAATTTAATGAGAATTGGGTCCAATTCAGAGGAATTGCTCTGTCCTAGAGCTCAATGATAACAACTGTAAAATATAACTTCTGTTTGAATTATCATTACTTTGAGCATGGCAGTAAATTAATTTAGGCACAACACCCACAAATAATGCTTTCCTTCATTCAAAATGATTTCATGTATTATAAAAAGGAAAACAATGCTTATGCTTTAAGCTGCCCACTGCTTCAGACATTCCTTCTTTTATAATAACTTTTATATTTTGCATCTTTAATAACTCAGTTTTGAAAATAATTATTTAAAAGAACTATTATCTCTAAATATTCAGAATCTAGAGAAAGTATACATAAGAAATGTAGGTGGAACAAGAAAATCCCTTTAAAAGAGCAGAGACTTATTTACAGAAAATTGTCATCAAAATCAATTTAATAGATGTGAGGTCTGTTCTAGAACTTGTAGAAATTTCCAGGAACCCAGTGCTACTAAGTGCTATGGTTGACGTAAAAGAATATATGATTTAATTTCTGCCATTAAGCAGTTTATGGTCTGTTCACTCACACACTAAAATAATTAAAAAGTAACACCTTGTTGAATTTGAGCAGATTAGATGAGGGCAATTATGTGCTGTACTTAGGTAGATATGGGAGAGTGGTTGTCTTTGAACTAGAAAAGGACAGGTTTTAGGAAAAGGGCAGTTTCAGTGGAAGATTGGAGACAGTGAATGACAAATACTTCTCAGGAAGAAGTCATAAGATGTACCCCAGCTCTGGGAGCGATAGATAGTAAGCTCAAACTGGAGATGCCTGGTAAGCATGTTTATGTGTTTCCTGAATGAGTAGATTTGTAAATCCACTCAATGCGAATGAGTAATATATTTCCTTTTGTAATTTCATGTGATCCTGGACAATTTATGAATTCTTTCTCAGTGTCCTCACTTGTAAATGAGGATAACTATATAATGAACTGAAGAGTGGTGAACTGATTAGTAAATATGTACTTAGTACTGTGCTCTGGCTCAACAAATAACTTGTTCCCTGCTGTATTTGCAGAACTACCTGAAACCTGCTCATATATCTGTATTTTATTTTTTAAATAAATGAGTAAAAACATTCAAGAAGCTAGCAAAGGCAGAGAAAAAAAAGGATTATTCTAGGCACAGTAAATTAGTCTAGCGAGCAGAAAGAACATACAGGGGATGAGTGAAATATCAGGTGGAAAAAGTGGGTGGGATTAGATTTGATGTGTTTGATGCAGAAGGTCTGAATCTCAGGGTATCACTAAAGATATTTTTCTTGGGTACTACATGATATTAATAAAAGAAAATTAACAAAAGGAAGTATAAGAAAAAATAAACAGATAGCTCAAAGGCAGTGTCCTGAGAATATGTAAAAAGAAAGAAAAAAAAAACAGAACACAAAGAGGGTTCTTTTATTTGGGAAAAGTTTCAATTTTAATCTGTTCTGAAATGCTACTTGGTCTTGACAGTTCAGAGGTCAGATTCCATCTCTCCAGCTCAGGAAGAGCATTATAGACAAGTCAGCCTTTTTTTTTTTTTTTCAGAATGAAGTTCTATTATTACTAATCCCTTCATCACAGGTATGCATTAATTCTTTCTTGACCTGTCATGTGGCTGTAATTCATTCTCTGTTCCTCAGTGACTATTCACATCATGTTCCACTCTCCAGTACACAGATGCCCTCAGTGGATATCACAAGTGTCCCTGAGTCTCTTTTCTACTGATGCCTGCAGAGTGTGCACATCCAGTGGGCAGCACTGATTTTGTTTTCTGATCACCTTTCCAGAATAGGCAGTCATCCCTGAGCTAGGTCACTGCCCTGTGTCCAATAGAGCCTTAGCATTTGTTCTTTGCTGTCAATTCACCCAGTATTTAGTCTTTGAAGCATTCCACAAAGTCAGACACAAGGTGGTTTTTCATTCACTCATTCTGCAAATTTAACAAATATTTATTGAGTGCGGTACTTGTGCTTACTTTTGAAGAAAGAATCAGAAACAAAAATAGACATTTTCTCTGTCCTCATGAAGCTTACAAGGCATGCTGGGGTCATAAAATTAGTTGAAGAAATTCCAACAAATGTAAATTTGCAGCTATGATAATTGTTTATTATAGATTGCGATTTTTTTACATGAATTGGGTTTTCCCAGCCAAAGGGATATAAAATTGACACTGTCTTGCATCCTAAAATTGATGTTCTGTATCATTCTTCAATATGCATATGTTTTAGATTCGAAATGAGAGAAATACATAGAACTTGATGATAAAGTTGTTTCATTAATCCAAAATGTAGGCAATTTCCTTTCTGCTATATTCCATATTCTGTGCAAGCATTAATGTAGAATAGGAAATAAAGGGATGGGGGAAAACAGCACGGGTTACAAGTTTTTAAAAGAGGACTGTGAAATTGTTAGAGAGCTAATGTTTGTCAAGAAAGATGAGAAAGGATAACTTATGAATAGAATATGACTAGATAGCTGTATCAAATACTGCATAAAGAATCAACAGGACATAGACACAAAAGTATCACGTTGACAAGCATCAGAGAGTTCCTTAGTAAAATAAGGAATTTTATTTTTATCTTATCAAGTGAAAAAACTATAGAGTATTGGCAATATTCATATAATCAGTTCGCAAAGATACATCATCACAAACTTTAAGGGAAACTTCTTGAAGAACAGGATTGTGTCTTAAACCATCTTTGAATTTCTTACAAAGCTTCCTTATAGTAAATCATTAATCTCATCTGGAAAGAATCTACATATTAGCTGGGCTGAATATAGTATAAAGTGTATATACATATTTGTTCCTTAACTTATTCTCACTGTTCATGTTTACTATAAACATTATGTATAAATCATTCCCATCTTCCACTTTGGGGTTTCACCTTATTCCCCCATGAGGGTGCTTCAGGCATTATGAAAAATCACAAAGATATTTCCTAAGTGAATTCTAAATGAATGGGCACTGATAGCAGTTCAGAATGCCATTCTTACAGGTGTTTTAAAAAAGGTAGCTGTCCTGCCAGGTTACTGGATGTTATTCCTGCTTTTGTGTGGGGATCAGACTTGAAATTCTTATATAGTCAATAAAAACATGTTTGTCTGAGATTCTAAAAGAAAAATCACTTTGTAAGTAAGCAGACACATTTTGTTACAGTCTAAGGGTAGGCTTTTGCTTCACACCTAACCTTGTACGCTTTGTAACCTTGTACATTTTGAAACAATTTCCAGTGGAGAGATTAGTCATTTTATTCTTTCTTGATTTTCACGGCTTTCTCTTACCTTTGTATGCTGTGTGGGTCTAATGAGTTACTTAAATTTCTTGAGTGGGGTGGCAGATCTCCCACCTCATGTTATAGATGTTTCCATAAATACTTTTTCTCAGAGGGGAAGCCCAGGTGCACCCTGTCTGTCCTTTGATTCCTGTTATTTTGAGGACACCATCCTCTCAGGAAATGAAATTTTGTTTTAAGAGACTAGGTGTCACGTTGTTGCCCGGGCTAGTCCTGAACCCATGGACTCAAGTGATCCCTAGCCTCAGTCTCCCAGGTAGCTGGGATTACAGGTGTGCGCCACTATGTTTTTGAAACTAGGTCTCACTTTGTTGCTGGGGCAGTCTCGAACCTGAGAACTCAAGTGATTCCTAGCCTCAGCCTCCCAAGTAGCTGGGATTATAGAGGACACCACTGTACCCAACTGGAAATGAATTGTTTCCACAATTCCTTTCCATTGACACCTACAACTGCAAGAGGTGTACATACTTTTTAGCAGGATGGTGTAGACAGCACCTCCCAGTGTAAACTATTCTGATGGGCTATCTCACCTGGATGCATAGACAGGGACTGTCTTTCTTATTGTGTTTCATTCATATTTGAGCATTCAGTAGAGGATGACCTCTGCTGCACCCCCGCCCCCCCCCAAGAAAACATAGTGACTATCTTTCCAGTGTCACTGTCATTGACTCATCCTTATTCCTCTTCACTCTTTCTCCTTTCTTCTGCACTGTCAGAGATGCTGCCAGAAAATCAGTTGGTGTAAGTTTAGAGGCAACAATGAACGGGTAGTAAGTGACTAAACAGCATCTCTGAATAGATTCCAGATTGTGAAGAATCCTTGAGCAGCAGTGAATTGGTGAAAATCCAGATGTGTGCCTGTGCATACTTAGTCTTGAACAAGGTTAAGTTCTTGTCTAGTTCATCTCCATACTTTTCGCTTGAGTGTCTTCTAATCATACCCTTTTCTGTCATGTTTATCCTTGTAAAAAGGAATATGTCCACAGTACTCTTGCTTGTACTTCTTAATAGTCACTACAAATTCAGCCATGACTTAGGGTGGATCCATTTTCTTCTTACTTCAGAGACAGTAGAAAAATTCAGTGATGGAGTCTTCTTTTACAGTTTGCCAACAAATCTTCCAAGTAATTTGTATTTGTCCCCATTCTCTTTGAAATCGGGTAGGAAAATGGGCAAAAAAAAATAACCAAACTTGCAAAAGGGAACAGCTAGCCCTTTAAAGCCAGCCACACAACAGGTTCTTCCCAGCCAGGACATGAAGTAGCAAGACCACATAAACTTTAAGAGGGAGGCAAAAACAAATTTACTTATTGAGAGAGAAAAATTAGACAAGAGTCACGGAGAGTACAAAGGAACCTCTTTATTAATCTTACCCACCAGTCCAGTCTCTAGTCCAAGATGGCCCATGGCTTCTCAGCATTATTTGCCCACAAAATGATGGTTGCCCCACCTTAAGCTTGATGAAAGAGTTAATATGGTGCCACCTCTCCTTCAAAGACACAGCTACACTCACTGCAAGCCAGAATAAGCCAAGATGGCGTTGTTGATCCTTCTGTGAAACCAGGAGATGCAAATCCAACAAGGAAAACCAGGATGATGTTGTCAATTCTCCAAAAGGCACAGCTCCGGCATTCTTTCAGCTCCAAGTCCAGTGGCCCAGCATCAGCAAAACTCACTCGATACAGCAACACAGCAAGCACTTCAGACATCTCACGTTGAAAACAGGAACACGGTAAACTCTCTTCAGTTCTCCAGAAAACTTCCACACCTCATAGTTTCAAAATTAAACCAAGTTTTCAAGTACCACGTTTTCACGACAGCTCACACTGGTCACAAGTTTCTCCAGCATGCTTCCCTGGGCTCCTCACCAGTCCGGGCTGGGAATGGAAGCCCACAGCTTGGCTTCCTTCCCTGCCCTGCTGCCCTGCATGGCAGCAGCAGCTCTGAGGCCTCCAGCCTCCCTGCTGCTCCTCTTTGCACCTTCCTTCTCCATCCTCTCTTTCTCCATTCTGTCCTGTTGTCTCTTTCCCTTTTTCTCTGTTCCCACCCTAATCTTTAATCCTTTCTTCTCATGAGAAGGTTTAACTTTCCTTCTCCAAGTCTCCACCTAACAATGAACAGTAACTGCTATTTTAAGTCAGCATTACCAGTTCTGGGGGCCACAGCCCTCTAACATCTTTCTTTATTTCTCCCTAGAGTGAGAAAACATTGCTCATCCTCTTAGCCTCTCCATATAAGTTTTGCATTCATCTACTTTTATGTTCTGCTTGCAGGCAGTGTTCCACATACTGGGGGTGACCACACTGAATGGGACACATAATTCCACATGGTAAATTTACTGCTGGGAAGTAGAGTCATGGAGAGAATGAGGGAATCCTTTCATAGGACAGGAATTTTAAACTGAGAAATCTAAGATGCAGGGGCAGAACTCTGCTATTGAAGGATAAGTGTAAATATGCTTAGGCAGAGCACATAAGACCAGTGTGACTGAAGACTACAATGCAAGGGGAGAACAGTAAACAATGTGCTTGGAGTAGCAGATATAGAGAGCTTGGTCATTTGCATGGTTTCTTTTATAGCCATAGTGAGAAGTTTGCTTTTACTTAAATGCAATGCAAAACCATTGAAAACATTTAAGCAGAGGAGTGCCATGATATCATTTCTGTCACAAAGAAACCTCTCAGGTGCTGTGAGCAGAGTGGATTATTGAACTCCTGAAAAGGATCATGACTACCAGTCAGTGCTAGTCTAAGTAGTAGGCGATGCTAGCTTGGTGAGGGTACTTGTTATGGAGACAGAAAGAAATGCAAAACTATGTCTGGGATGGTGAACTTAAAAAAATTGCATAAGGGAAAAAAAGATGATATTGTTGGCATAAATAAATTGAGGCAAGCAAAGGTAAGTGAATTTATTAAGGTTTTAACATTCATTTAAAATATTTAATAATTAAATTTTTATTATTTATATGATTAACATTCATTAATTTAATAACTTAATAAAAGAAAATTTTATTGACAAGAGGGGACTTTTGTCAAGGGACAATTTTGAGGTAGCTCTAACAAAGTTGTCAGAATTCTGAGCTTCTCATTGGAAATGTATACAGTTGGCACATTCATAAGTAGGTCACATGGAACATTTCTACATTTCTACAGAGATAAAGGTGATCTGGTCAGGTCAGATTAATGTATCTATCTGAAGTTATCTATGTATTTAGGAAAATAAAGAGGGTTGTTGAAATCTACCTTATCCACTTAGGGTCATATCTTTTGGGAACTGGAAGTTTTAGCAAATCTCAGACATACTTTGTAGCTACTAACTTCTCTGGAGGCAGCAGTTTCTAAATGCTGCTTTTATTTTTATAAAGACAACATTTTCCCTGGGTGTAACCTGCTCACAGAAACAGACCAGCTGTGTCCTAAGTCTTGGCTTATACTGGTTTCTTGGGAACAGAGAATGGGGTATGTGCTTAATTGTTGGCTTTGATTAATGGGATAAAGTCACGCTTTGGGACATGCCTAGTGTTGGAGAAACACACTCAGATTAAGACAGAGAAAAGGGATGGGTGAAGGTTTCACCAGGCAATCAAAAGTTCTGCTTTTGATAACTTAATTGAAGTGAAGTATCATCAGACAATCCAATTGGTATGTCAAGTAGGAGAACATATGAGAAAAACTAAGAGTTCCTCAAACCTTGAACATCTGGTATTGAAGTTGTGGCAGACTGGGTAAACATGGATGGAGAAGAGAGATGATTTAGATCTGACACTGAGTATTTTGTCATTTATAGTGTTGGAGAAATAAGTGTTCTGGGACTGAAAATCGTTAACTAGAAGAAAAACAAAGATAAAGTATTTCTTATCAGAGTTCAAGATAAGGGAGTATTAGAACAAGCTCAGATACTGCTAAGTGTTTAAAATGAGGACAGAGATAGAACTTTTCATTGATTTTGATGAGATTGGAGGTCTTGGGTGTCACAATAAAATAGTTTCAGGGGATTGAAGGGCAAAACTAGAATGTAAGAGTGAATATACGCTAAAGAAGTTGAAGTAATGATTATTGATATCTCCTTTGAGATTTTTTTGTTGTGTGAGGGAGCAGATAAATAAAATGGTAACTATAGAGAAATAAGAGAGGAATCAAAGGAGCTTTTACTTTTCAATCTTTGAGATATTTTAGAACACTTCATATTATGAGAATGAGAGTGATAAATTGATGATACAGATATGTTCCTCTTCTGAGTTTGCCTGATCTTTCATATATACCCAATTCTTTTTTGGCAGCCCTCTTATCAGAACATATGCCTGTTCAACTCTCATTTTGTTATAAAAGGAAATTGGACTTCTCAAAAAATAGACTATCCTGCAGTCTCTCTCCTTACAACTTTACTCACTCATTCAGTTCACTATCATCTAGTTTCAAATGAATTCCATCACATTGGAATTAAATGCTGCCAAATCTATGGGAAAATTCTTAATCCCTATTTTAGGTAAAATCCCAGTATTGCATTCTTTCTTCCTCCTCTCTTTGCTTCCTTGTCACCCTACCACTACACTCTTATCTATGCTTCTTTAGAAGGTTTTCCTCTTTAAATGTGCTATTTCTTAGATTCTTTTTACAGTTAACATATTCTCTTTGACTACAAAATAGCTTCAGTCACTAGCTACAATACAGAGAGTTAAATCTAAATAAATATGTATCATAATCCCACATCTATATCATAAGCACAAATTTCCCTAAGATGCAGATCATTTTTGTTCTTTGTCTCTACTGCAATTTCACCCAAATATTCCAAGTATAATATAACAGTATAATCTAAAAAGGGAAGTTCCATATTCCTTGCCTTAACCAATAAAGGATGGAACTGAGCCAC
Source organism: Uropsilus gracilis (assembly GCA_004024945.1). Taxonomy (NCBI): domain Eukaryota; kingdom Metazoa; phylum Chordata; class Mammalia; order Eulipotyphla; family Talpidae; genus Uropsilus; species Uropsilus gracilis. The sequence continues at coordinate 374 of PVHY01000357.1, read as the reverse complement.
TAAGGGAAGCCAAAAAGGTTTAAAGAAGATCTGGAGGAAGTAGTGGAGTCCATACATATAAAGACAAAACTATGCTTGCCTTTTGGCTTTGGAGTTGCACTAGGGACTTGGAGAATGTGCAAGGAGACACTTGAAAGAGTGGTGGACAAGAGAGCTGTCAGGGAAGCTGACAATGGCAGTCTTTATCTTGTACTTTGATTTTGCTCTTTTCTTTCCAGACTTGCCTGGCCCCATTTTCCCCTTTCTTACTGTACCCCACCAGAAGGTACCTTGGACTTGTGGCAAACTTTTGGGCACTGCTTCAGGCCAATCCCATTTAACTGGGCATTTACTCACAAGGACATAGATTACATATTCTTTCACTTGGGAAACAA
>PVHY01000356.1:133183-248220 GCA_004024945.1 Uropsilus gracilis | reverse complement strand
ACAACTAAACATCAACTTAACCAAACAACAATTTGCAGAAAAATGGGACGAGTGACTGAGGGGGGATACAGAGGGGGGATATGGAGGGAGGAGGAAGGGGAATACAGAGGGGGGATTTGGAGGGAGGAGAAGGGATCAATTAATTCACAATTGTGACAAATCAATAAAATGAATAAAAAAAAATTTCAAGTTCAATGTGCTCTTCACATGCATCATCATTTTAACCCTGACGTGTGATGCAGCTATTACGATGCACAACGCAGACAAGGGGCCTCCAAGAAATTAAGGCTGTTGATAAATGTAAAAGTAAGAAGTGGCAAAAAAGTGAAATTTGAACCTGATCTGCTTACTGTCAGACAACACAGTACTGATGGCACATCTGCTGTGTGTCAGCCTCTTAGAAATGGAAATGCATCTAATCTTACAAATTATCCTTTGTGCCAAACTGTGAGATGTTATTTTTCTTGATTTTTTTGGCCAGGGAAGTGGGGTGCAGAGAACTTAAGTAACTTGCTCATGGCCATTAGAGGTAGCAAATAAAGAGATTAGGATTTTAACTCATTTTTCTGAATTGAAAGCACATCATTTCATCATCTTCTTTTCTCACCACTTGACTTCCACAACTCTTCCTTCTCCTTGCAGAGCCCACTGGCTGGAGCCAATAGGACAAAGGTGCTCTGAGAAATGGTATTTATGACAAAAACAACTTGAACATGACTTCAGTGCTCCACATTTAGAGAAGTGATTAAATAAACACAATCCCAGCACCACACTGGAATATTGGCAGCTATTATAGATGGTTAACATGATGACTATGTAGAAACATGCAGAAGTGTTTACCCAATAGCATTAAGAAATCATATGTATACTGATTACATTTATGCAGAAATTATGTGTACGGATGGATAAAAAGTAAGAGAAAACACAAAGAAAATATCTTCTGGTGGGGATAAAGGATAATAAGATGTTTAAAGTCACCTTAAACATAATATTTAGAAAGAAAGTTTTATGTATTGCAGCATCAAGTCAACCTAGGCAAAGAAAAGGACAGAAATAATCACTCATTAAGAAATTTTAATTCCAATAATGACATTTAGAGTAAAAATTACATACTGATTCAGAGCAAGTACAAGCAGTAATATGAAACCAACAGCTTGGCATTGGGGGCTCTGAGCTTCTTAGGTGGTCATTCAGCATACTTGTGTTACCAGGAGGTTCAGGTTGTATCCTTGCATGTTATCAATGTGATAACATTGATTACATTATGAATATATTCTATTCTTCTGTTCTTCTAGGTTGTGACTTTGAAAGTGAAGAATGTAACTTTTTCCCTAGATGGAAATGAATGAATGGATTCACTTGGGTGAATTAATCTATCAGAGTATTGGTATATGCCTGTGGGTGTATGTTCAGTTCAGTTACTTAAAACCTAGGCTTCCACTGCCCAGACACCATCATGATGCAGCCACTCAAGAGCTGTTCACCTAGAACTTACTGTGTGCTAGGCCCATCAGGCTCTAGAAAGACAAACTAGTCAATCTGTCCCTAGGTGTCCCTAGGAGACAGGTGAATAGTGTGATTTTTTTAAAATTATTTTTTATTGAGATAACATAAAGTTGCTGACTCACAGCACTTTATATGGTCTGGAGGAATAGGCTCACTCCTCTTCTGAAGGGAAAATCATCACAAAGAATTGGCCAGGGCTAAATAGGGACCATGTACAGACAGCTACAGGGGCACTGGAGGGGCATCTACCCCTCTGAGTCAGAGGAGGTGATGGGTGAATGAGTCCAGAGGGTGAGATGAGGTAGCCTAGGGAAACTGGGTGGGAAGAGGAAAGCAGGAACAGGTTCCCAGGCAATAACTATACCCTACCAAAAGCAGCAAGAGAGCAGGCCAATTGGGGGAACTTTGGGTGATTTGTATGACTAGAGGATGCATGTATGGTGGGAGGGGATGCAGGGGTGGGGGCAGCAGAGGCCAGATCACAGAAGGCCTTGAATGCTTAGTTGGAAGATATGGAAACGCAGAAAGTGTGCTGAAAGCTAAGTTATCCAATTAAGTCATCTGTTGACATGAACAAGGATGGGTATCCTCAAGGTCACTAGGATAGAAAGAATACTCTGGATGAGCTGATGTTCTAGGTGAGGCTGGACAGGGTAAAGTGGGAGTAGACCTACTTGTAATAGTTTCCTCTAGTCTTTTCAGCTCTCTGGGAAGAGGGATGTGCCTTATGCACTCTTCTGAGTACCTGCCCATCCACTTTGTGTCTGACACATAGTAGGTGCTTCATAAATGATGGCTACTATGTCTGTCACCATCTTTGGGACAGATGTCTCTCCAAGTTCATGTTTGTTTTCCTTTCTCACCTACTAGGAGTGATCTCCTTGAGGAGGGCAGAGGTCTGCCACAGAGAAGATATCTCCATGCTTCCCAAATAAGCAATAAGTATGTGGACAAAAAGCAGGCTGGTGGGGACTGACAAGGCTTCGCCACCAGGTTTCAGTCACTAGGATGCCTTATACCTTTCTGACTGTACCCTGCCTTCCTACCTGCCTTTCTGTGGTTACTGGACTGAATCTCTTCACACTATGCCAGAAGGACTACTCCCCAGCAAACATGGCTAAGGACACATTCCTGAACTTGTAACTCCTCTCCATTCTGTTCTCCAGTTCACTAAGGACACATTCCTGAACTTATAACTCCTCCCCATTCTGTTCTCCAGTTCCCTCACCAGGATGTACTGAGTGAGGGGCACCATCACCCCAAATAGGAAGTGATGTCCCTCTTTGAGAAATGATGGACATAGTTGAGAAATTTGCCTGTTTCTGGAAATGCCTAATATCCACAGCAATGCTTCCTTAGTCTGCAGGCCCTTTCCCAGCCCCCATGCAGATAGCCATCTTAGACATACCACGTCAGAGAGCCCTGGCTCCCTGAAGGGCTCAGGCTACCTTCAGAGAAAGTGAGAGGACCCCGCATCAGAAATCCAGTTTAGCTTTGCTTCCTCCAGCATCAGGTCCCCTGGGACCATGACTCAGTCTTCATACCCCAGAGCACAAGTTTCTTCCAGCTTTGTTTTGCTGGAAGGAGACGGGAGGGAAATGGCAGGCAATTTGACAACTCAAATCAAAAAAGGACAGCTGTTCTGTTGTCACTTCAAATGCATCAGGTCACCAGCATCTCCTCCAGAGTGTTGCCAGACATGCAGCGAAGACAGCCTTTGTCTGCATTTCCAAGCTCCCAGATGAGCTCCTCTTTCCTTCAGTCACCAGTGCCACTCCTCCACCCTGCACAGTCACCAACTACAGCCCCTGTGACTCCATGGGAACATGGGGACTTGTGTTGATGAAACTATGTGGCTGTAATGGCTTGTTTTCCATACTGCTTAATCTGGCTGCATGAAAGACACAGCCTATTGAAATTTCAAGACGATTTGAAATCTCTTCCCATCATTCCAAAGCAGGGGCATCAACTTATAAAAAACCTACTGATTTAGAAGACCTGTGATTGACAGTGGTCAACCTAGTAACCTGACCTATTTTTCTGATTCTGGAAGTGGTAGCTAAAACTCCTCATGAATGCTACTTAAATCATACCTTAGATGACCTTCTGAGGTTTAAGATGAAGGCTGGGTCCCACAGAAGCCATGGTGAGCTTCAGAGTTGATGGTAATTTCACAAATGAGTACATGCTGGTTCTGCTCAGCTGTTTGATGACTATTAGAAGGTAAGGGTGCTTGAGGATATCTTCAATTTCAGTTATAGAGCAAAGAAACAATGATGCTTTGTCTTAATGACTGCTTGTCAGGCAAGTCCCATCTTGGAACCATGTACTATGGTTTGGGCCTTGAGTTTCAGATTCTGCTCACCTATGACCAAGTCACCACAGCTACCCTGAGGAATTGTAGCTGAGAATTATAGCTTCTCCTCAAACCCCTTCCTGAGCTTCAAGGACTCTTAGCCTAGCTTTCATGGTGCTTGTACCTCCCTCTTCCACGTTAGCATACCTGGTCAAGTAGCTGACCCCTCCCACTGGCCTGAATGTGCCGCCTTAAATAGATCTTCTATGAAGAAGATCTTGCATTTGCCATACAACCAGAAAGATGGTATGGACTCAATAATAGTATCCTGAATCAACCACATAATGGATGAAAGACCAAGTGAGTGAACAAAGGAAGGAATGGAGGCAGGAAAGGCAAATAGCTCTTGATCCGGGAAACACGAACTAGGATAGTAAAGTAGCATTGGGCAGACCCAGACAGAGTGAGAGAGGAGAGTTTGATGCATATTGCTCTAAGTGGTTCCCACTTAGAAGCAATGGACACATAGAAGGTACTCAATGAATGAGGAAATGACAACTTCTAGTCACTTTCTCCTGGGACCTTTCCATGAATTATCTCACATAATCTTCCCACTAAACTTCACAGGGATTTTATACTATTTTTAGGAAAGTGAACAAAGGACTGGTGGTAGATGCTAAAGTTCTTCCCACATCAAGACAGGGATGATATGATTTGATCCTATCAGAGTCATCATTCTACATTCTTCCTAGAAAAATAGCAGAGTTTTATACACGGACTCTGGAGTCAGACTGTCTGCATTGTGCCATGGTGCCCTGGTGGTATAAAGCTGGGAGACTGAATTCTCTTGCTCACACCTGCTCTCAAGGATCAGGCTGGTACAAGGGGCACTGTGAATTCTGTCTGGGTCAGGGCGTGAGTGCATGTCCTGCATGCAGCATGCACCACATTTAAGCAACAGCCTTGAGACTCTGCTCTATATTACACAACCCCCTTAGTGGTTGCCTTGTACCATTGTCTAGAAAAGGGGTTGTGCCATTCTTCCCCCTTTGCAGTATGACCTTCTGCCCTCATGGGTTTAACCAGAGAACTGAAGGACATGGAAACCAGTGGGCCTGGTGAACCTCAGGCTGAAGGTCACTGTTTTACTGAATAAAATCAGAAGAGTGGAGAGAGAGTGAAAAAGAAATTCAGCATTTTAAAATTTACATTAAATGCAGCTAAATGATGTAACAAAGAATCTCAACTTCAGGGTATTCACCAAGTCTAGGCTCCAAGTGCTCACATTCCTGGTTGGGGTTAGCTGAGGATACAGTTTGGAAGTACTTTCTCTGCCTGAGGAGAGGCATCTTCACAGGTTTAAAGTAAACTTCTCACAGTTCCTGACAAAATGAAAAGCCTGCCAGCACAGAGCAGGCTTCTCAGCTTGTGTGGACCAGATGCGCCTTGGTTCCTCAGACCTGGTCATTGTCCCTATAGTACCAGCAGTTCCACAGTGGCCAGCTCAGTCTGCAGAGGTCTGGAGAGCAAGCGTCGTGACTAGGCTGGGAGCACTTTGTCCACCCAGATGTCTGGGCAGATGTGGTCACCTGCTTCCATTTGAGCAGTGACCAGAGCCTCTTCCTTGGAGAATACCTGTCTCGGTACTGCAAGTATGGAGGGCTGTGGAGTATGGTGGTGGGAGGGAAGAAGATGACTCCAGTCTTGGTTGCCTGCCTGCTTAGGCTTGGGGATATAGCCTTTTGCCATATGGCAACCAACCTAGGCTAGTGACAGATGTCTCAAAGTGCTTTGGTAATATTTCCCTTCCAGTTATCTTGTGTTTCTAATATGTTTTTGTTGAGTAGAATCTTGATGATTCTAGAGGACAATGCTTGCTTTATGAAAGAAACCATATCTCCCCCAACCTAGAAAAGCATGTGGCCACCCTTCTGCTTAATCCTTTCAGAGGTCCCTCATCTGCAAACTCCCTGACAAAGCAGCCCAACCAGTCAGTTATTCCAAGATTTGGCTCCTAACTGACTTTCCTGTGTCTCCTGACCCCTCATTTCTTATGCTAGCACCACCAAACTCCTTGGAGTTCTATTCCTTAACCCATGCTCCTTATCCCTGTAATGGAAATGTCCTTCCCAACCCTACACTAGTTTACCCAACCCCAACTCTAGTTTACTTTCATTGATTTTTTTTTCACATACAATCTAGCCATTATTGCCTCCATGAAATCTCTGACAGATTCTTCTGCTTTTTATGCCTATAATTCCCTCTGGAAACTTTGAATATAATTTCCTCTCTTAATGGGTTCTTGTAGGAGAGAGTTTTTTTTTTTGCTGGCAGTTATCATGACTTTTGTCTTTGAGTGTTCAGTTCCTGGCACATTACAACATGTATAGGACTTGGAAACCTTTGCCCAAATCATTCCTAATTCACACAAGAGAAAGTCTGGCCAAAGCATTTCAGCACATGCAGAAATGATTGTACACTAAGGATTATGAACACAAAACAAAATTCACAAACCAACACTTAAGGATAAAGTAACAGTATTAATGTTATGATGGGGTAAGGGGTCCTGGAGAAGGAACAATGAAGGTACTCAGCTACTCAGAGCAAAGGAATATGGAATGTGGCCACTGCTTTCTTGATGATTCTAGAGGACAATGCTTGCTTTATGAAAGAATCTATATCTTCTACTGCAACAGGATGACTGTAGTTCCATGTTAAAAGCAAATATGATATATGCAACCCTGTTAGCATATATGGGGGCTCTAAGTATTATGTAGGCAGGGAATTTTGCCTAAAGCACCTAACTTTTCAAAATAAAAATGGACTTCATATCCAAACTAGAGCAATCTGTTATGTATTACACACAGAGAACCCCTGTGAAGCTGTAGAAACAGCTGTTAGAGCTTTGGATTCAATATCTCCAGACTCTCTTAGGGGGCACACTGATTCTCCCAGGGGTGACTGGTCCCTAGGTAAAGGTGCAGAATTCTTGAACTCAACAAAAACTTATTAGAAACACAAGATAACTGGAAGGGGAATATTACCAAAGCATTTTGAGACATCTTTTGCTAGCCTTTCAATAATTGCTAGCCTTCAAGGATCAAGTAAATGCACAGAGGATCAAGTAAATGCACAGAGGAAGTTCAACCCTGACAAAGGTAAGATTTGACGCTTGGCTAATTGAATGCCTTCTCCACTGAATACACCCATTCATATCCTGTGGTTTAAAACATACATACTGTACGCATCACCTCATTTCAACTCCTCTGTTCAAGATACACAGAACTTTAAGTACTTTTCAAAGTCATCAGGAAATATCATCATCCCATCTGTCTTACCCTGAGGTAGTTGAGGGTGAAATTGGTCAGCCCCATCCTGGTGATGTTTTTTGACAGCTGGTCCAGGACCTGAGGATCTTGTGCCTAAATGGAAAAAAAAATCACATATTTTATGGCTGCAAGATGGCCCAAAGAAAATCATAAACTGTGCCTCAGCTGCTATCTTGACATGGTCAATTATTTTTTGATGTGAGGTTACTGGTGATCATTTAATTTACACTTTGAGATTTGTGTATAAGGCTCAAGGACATTTTGGAATCAATTGTGGATGATCCATTGTCAAGGGAAATCAAGCTGACTCAGTGTGTTCAGTTCTTGGGAGAAATAACTTTCCTTTCTCCATGAGGTCTTACATCTTCAAGAAGGTTATCAACTCCTACTATTGAGATAGCAAGCCTTAACCATTCAAACATCTCTAGCCTGGCATTGAATATACCCTTGCAACAAGCTGGTCCTGAGTAAATTCGCTGCGGTTGATGGTTAAATGGAACAGTAAAACCCAAATATTCTATTTCATCCTGATACCACATTTAGGAAGTCAGCTCTGATTGAACAGATCAAAGGTATACCAGCTCTATACCCCCCTTTCCCATATGATGTTTCTTGTTGAAATGGGAAACTATTTTTCTTGCTTGTTTTCTTCCTTTCCCCAGTTTTACAAAACAAGTTTATTTAGTTTAGGTGGAGTAGCACTTGATAATGACTGAATGGAATTTAAGAAAAGTACAGACTGTTTATTGAGGCAACCTCAATCTGGAGTTTAAAATAATAAAATACCTCAAAAAACCCCCCCAAAAAAACCCTCATAGTGCACCAACCTCAGAAATAAAGAATAGGGGAAGGCCCCACAAATTAAAATGGTGCAAGGCAAACTCCATCTTTATAGAGTTAATTGCCTAAAGTGTGGAAATGATTGGCATTCTTTCACACAGAGATTGCTGTTCTTTTTCTCCTTGTGGAAAATGAAGGGAAAGAATGAAAGAGAAACAGAAATGAGATTACTTACGTGCATGGCTAGAATGCTTCTTGGGACTAATTCTCTGTATTGTCTAATGGTAAAGTGCCATGTTTTTATTCTCATGAGATCATCAAAGGTGAACTCCAAGATCAATCTGCCTTCTGTACACACCTGGAAAGGACCAACAACATATTCATTGACTATGGACTTGACTCTGAAATGGAAAGAAAATGTTATGCAATCACATACCCTGAAGCTATTTCAGGTAAACTAGGATGTTGTGGGAGAATATTGAGCCAGTTTGAAAAATTACAACTCAATACTCACTGCCTTAAGAAGAAGGAAATATTGGTTAGAGGCTTTGGTCTCAGATGGGACTGGATTTGAATTTTGACTCTATAAAGGTGATCCTGAGTTTCTTAACTCACACACCAGCATGGTCTTCCAGACTAGTTTTGGGCAGTGCTGGACCTTGACTATGATATGACCAAATGACTTACCCTTACAGAGGCAAGGTAAGTTCCAGAATCAGTGGGCACTGAACACAGCGCAGCTGCTTACTAGGTGTGAACTAGCAGTAACTGTACTTGTTACTACTGAAATGCTATGTGCTTCTGTCTCTACATTTATATCAATATGGGCACAAAACTCATCTAATGTGTCAACAGTTTCATGCACCCCATGGAGATGGTGTCTTCCCCTCTCCTGCTTCTACTTTCATGATCCTTCGACCATAGGAGTTTGTACTCTTGTTCCAACATTAGCTGGAAGAAAGATCTGGGAGGAAAAAAAAAAAAAACCTAATAAAATCACTCCAGCTTAGGTGTTTTATTACTGAGCTACCAAATCAGAGAAAGTTTTATTTTTAAAGAGAAATTCCAAAGGGCAAGGCTTAACTCAAGGTCTGGCTTGTTTTGGTTGGCTACATGTGGGAAAACAGAAGGTCAAAGAACTGCTTTGGATAAAAAATATTATATTTTGCCCAAGCAAGTTTATCCATCTAAAAAATATATTATTAATGAAACAAGGCAGGATTTAGAGTCTTTTTTCCTTGATAGAGTGCACAGCGGTAGGGCAGAATTGGTATCTTCCTTTCCTATTCAGATTATTTTTAGCATGCAGCTCCTATTTTATTTACCTGTCTTTTCTGTTAAGGACTTTGAAATGGAAGAAAATGCTATGCAATCACACACCACTGAAGCTATTTCAGCTATAACACAGGATGTTGTGGCAGAATATTGGTCCAGTCTGAAAAATTACAACTCATTACTCACTGCCTTAGAGAAGAAGAAAATAGTGACTAGAGGCTTTAGCCTCAGATGGGACTAGATTTGAATTCTGACTCTACATTTTACTCATTTTTGAATGTTGGGAAAATCAGATCAATTCCCTTTGTCCCAGTTTCTTCTTCTATAAAGTGAAGATAAAATAATATCCTTAGGTAGGATTGTCGGGAAGATATACAACTCTGATATGTTGTGTGTGTAGACAGCTTAACATTGTCCCTGAACATTGATGAAGGGCAGTACATGGTAGTAAAATAGAAAAAGAGGAAAAGAGTGAAATAGAAGAGAGAAAAGAAATGAGATGGAAGAACAAAGAACCACTGGTTGTGTTCTCCGAGATGCCGGAGTTCAAGAAGGCAACCCAGGAACACTGATGGGGAAAACTGGCTTCCACCTAGATGCTGAGATTCCCAATCCATTTCCTGGATTCAACCAGAGCAACTTCAACTTAATTTTTTTAAGTAGTTGAACTTCCGATCAAACTTTCTTGGTGAAAGATAACATAAAACGTTGGAAATCATTGCCCAAAACATTAAAAAAAAAGTCACACATGACAATTAAATAAATAGGGGATCAGATAATTTCTAAAACTATGGTCCATCAAGATAATTAGCAATTTATATTAGTCTTTTTCAATGAAATATTAATAACTATTCCCTTGTTGGGAATTTAATGCAAAGTATCTTCATTTATTGAGTTCTAACTATGTGCTTGGCATTGAGTTTCTATTCACTTGAATTTAAGATAATACTTTGTTTAAATAAACCAAATATTAGGATAATGAGTCAAAAGTGTTGATAGGTACTACTTAAGAAAGATGCTATTGATATCTGCCATCTTTGTATTATCAAAAGTCTCAGAGGCATTGTAAGATAATTATTGATAATATGGGTGAAGACCTCTAACTCAGATTCAATTATCAAAATCTGTGGGTAATTTCAGGCACATGGGCACCTTGCCCCAAAGCTCCTCAGTTAAATGGTCTTTAGAGTCTAATTTCTGGCATCTTAGCCAGGAGAGTGGAGCATACCGACACAGGGGAAGACTTTGGGGGTACCAAACTCTTTTCTTGAGCATTTCTAGTATTGGTTCTAAGCTACAGCACCCTTCATGGAGATTAAGCCACACAACTCCCTCTATGATGTGGATTCATCTGCAGTGAAGGCTTTCACAAAAGGAGGTTAACTGCAACTGGCCAGTGAAGAGAGTCAACAGTATAGGACAGGGATGTGTGGATGCTATAATCTTTTTTTATATAAAAGTGAGGATTATTGGATATTTAAACAAACATTAGTTCAGTTAAAATGTCACACTTTTGTTATCTAACCCATTTGTTTTGTTTATGAACCACACACTCAGGGCAGATGGAATTTCTGGTTTACTTCTACTGGAATAGAAATGCATAATGGGAAGGCATGCATGGAGTTCTTCAGAGGCATTATTCAACTGGTGCATCAGTAAGGTCTAGTTAAATTGTGATCTTTGTTTACTGTGACATAGCAAACCAGCAGAGAAGTCCTCTTGCAATTAATAATAACCCAACATGCACCCCAGTGAATGCTCCTCTCAACCTCTGTTGTGGTTGCTCACAGCGGAACACTGCAACATGTCTTGTGTTTCTTCTTCCTCAGTTGAAACCATGGGATAAGTTTTTCCAGAGAATTCATTGCAGGAGAGGAATATTTACATGTGGACCTAAGTTGACTATGTTTTCTTTAAGGGCATTTAAAGGACTTCCTGGAAAGATAAGATGGAGGAGCATTTGATCTTCCCCAAGTAATTATACCACAGGCTCCTTCCAAGCCCTCTGCAGCCTCTCCTGCCCCCGCCCCCATCATAGAAGTTAAAGGAAATTGAAGGTTTTGTGATTTATTTTATATGCAACAATCAGCAAAAGCAATAGAGGCACTGAAATATATATATATTTATATACATTTCTTGTATGGAAATGATCAGAAATGAACATAGCTTATGAAGTAGAATTGTCTTTTTTTTCAAAATAAATTCTGTTCATTCCTCTTAATCAATAATCAATTAATGTAGCTTTTATCTAAAGTTGGCCTTTTAAGAAGAAAACTGCCTTTCACTTGGAATCCAAAATCAAAAGGGTCCCCAATTAAGAAAACATTTTCTGTTGTGCTGAATTCATGTTACCGTACTGTGAGCTCTGACATTTTGTTTCTGTGGTAACCAAAATCAGCTGATTAGTTGGCATGGCAACAGAAAAGATGTAATCCCAGCAGACACACTCTAATCAATGCCCCCAGCACAGATGGTCTCCGGAGGATCAACAAGAAAGAGGCTGGCAGGCATTCAGCGGATCACGTGCTAGCTGGAGACTGGGCCAGCAACAAGGGAACTAAAAAAGAACATTTCTCAAACTAACCGGTAGCTTTTTAACCCTTTCTTTCTCTGACTAATTGCAAAACAATATCGGCCATGTAGTTGTATAGAGCACAGTGATTCTCAAGTGATTTTAATAAATAAAATGTGCTTTTTCAGTAACTGCTTGTTTTATTTTCTAGGTTCTTATTATACTAGGGACAGCATGAATGGAATCCTGTTTATGCAACAAGCAGTTGTATGAAGCTCATTGTATTTTACACATGTATTTTTAAATGTGTGTGTACACATATGCAATATGATTGCTGATACTATAGTAATTTGATTGGGATGAAGATAAGGTGGTAACTGTGTAAACACTGGAGTGTAATGCTGTATGCACAGTAAAATACAGAGACAGTGAAACTTTTGAAGATGTAAAGGAGTGTACATGCAAGAAAACTCATAGAGCATTTCTGAGGTTGTTTTCTACAGTTCTAACAATTTCCTAACAAATATTTGAGACCAGAAAAGAGAAAACCATATTTACAAGAAAGGTAAGTCTGTCCAGTAATGGCTACAATTAATGATTTAGATTGTAAAATTAAAAAGTAACCCACTGTGTATTCCAGAGAGGACCCCTCTCTGCCAGATTTATACCCTCCAATGTATTTTGAGGGTCTTTGATTCTGAAAACCTGAGTGATTGCTCTTCTGGTTATTAAACCTTGTCTCCAGTTTGATTTAAAATTGAATATGGAAAAGATCTTTTAATGTGTCTTAAAACTCTAATTACATGTTTATCCATAATCTATAATGTTCCTAACATTAGGATATTACAAAATGTGCACTGCACCCCTGAGGAATTTTAGCTGCTACTGTTGACTAGGACCACAGCTGATCTTTGATTCACCAGTGGACCAAATTTTCATAAAAAGCAACTCTGAACCAGTGAGTCAAATGCAATTTAGGAAATTTGAGTTTACTGGCTGGGACAGTAGAATACTGTCTACACATAAGTTCTGAGCATTGAACTGATGCAGCCTACTTTTAAAACAAAGTATCAGCTTCCAAACTATTTTCTTTGTGATACTAGAAAGCCACTAGCCCACTGTTGTTTTATTACACAAAGATGAGTTATTTCTAATTAAAACAAGGACAAAAGAAAAAAAGAACCCAAGAATATTCTTGGGTAAACTGTGAGCAGAACTAAGTACAGAGTAAGAGAGGGGAAGGGGGTAAAACAGGAGGGATGGACACAAGAGATTAAGATGATGGTTCACAGGTAACAAAGAGGTGGGAAAACCTCATTACCTCAGGGTAGACTTTGATTTAAAAAATACATATATATGCAAACAATTAAAAATAATATTAAAAAAGATTCTTGGGAAAAAAAGAAAAGAAAATCCTTCTGAAATTTCTAAAATAAATGTGCATAATTAGCATCTGGACTAAGTTCACATAATTCAGCTACATTCCCCAGAAAGTAATACTTTTCATCACATTGTAGAAGAATTCATCCCAAGAGTTGGCAAGTATTACCATGGGGTTGAATCAGATGGATGATCTAAGTTATTGGAGCTTGGAGCCAAAGGAGTGGAGTTCAGGAGAGTTTCAGCTGTCTTGGTGACCCACTTGGGGACTGAATAACCCTCATTACTGAGAAATGAGGTGGTCCAGGATGAGGAAGAAGACAACAGAGGGAAATTCAGTGTTTTAATTTCAATGGGAAAAATACTTTATCAATGAATTCATCAGAAGAAATGGATTCCTTGTGATTTTGACCAGGGCCACATGCATAGATTTTAATATCAGAATAAATGACACACTTATTCATGGAAGAGTATTAAGCCAAGAAAGAAAGAAACTGAGGAAATATGTGAATGGACTACTATAAAATGCATTTTTATTTTCTATAGTTATGAACTTTGGAAGTAGTCACTTCATTATGGTAAAGTTGTATTTAATTATTATGGAGTCCCTTCCCCCTCAAAAAAATGGAAATGATGTGCTTTTCTTGAATGACCTAAAAGTAACACTAAGCCTAGATAAAAAAGACAACAATGAAGCAGCAATGCAAGATTTTGCTCTGCAGTGAGAAGTAAGGCTTTGCAACATCAGCTGTTGGTTATTTCTCTATCTGATCTACAGGATTATGTAGATATCTTGCATTTCAGACATGAAGTGAGATCTAGACTGATTATATCATTGTCCAGGTGATCGTAGTGAAACTCTTCTCAGCAAGGACCTTCACAGAGAGGGAAAGTCTTCTTTGCCACTGAATGACAATATTTCTGTTAACTGCTAAAAAAAGGAAGGAAGAAGAGAAATAGAAAAGCCCAACTCCTGTCCTGCATTGAAAATGTCTATTGGCAAAATCAAGATAGATTAAAATCAATGGCATTTGATGATTTGCTTTTCATAATCTTTTCCTTTGCCTGTGTTTTTTTCACCACCACGGAAAGATCAAACTGCTCCATTAAGATCAAAGAATACTTTAAATAATAAACATCTTATTTTTATTCTTTCAGCAAAATCATGCATAACGAACACATCTTCAGTTTTATAATTTGGGCTTTTGCAATTAACCCTGATAGCTCAATTTCTTTTAACTATAGAGGACTGTCATTTGTGTTTCCAACTAAAAGAGATATCTGCTATCGTTAATATTACATATTAGTTTCACATTAAGTCTTAGTCCAAATGCAGTGAAATAGTGTTCATTGTTATGCTCCACTTGTCAGACTATATGACTAAATATTTGTCCTTGTTAATTTTTTTTAAATTGGAAGAATATATAAAGGAATTATTGTCATATTTTCCAGAAAGGTCTCTGCCGAGTGGAAATACTCCATATGCCCATCATCCTTATATGGAAAAGATCTAAGTGTAGAATGTATAGTATATGGGCTCAGTTCTCCATCTCTTCACTTTTTTATTTCAGATCCCTATTAGGGCCTTTAATTTTGCTTCAAAGATTGTGTTACTTAACACTCTTACCTATTCTCCTTAAAGGATAAAGCCAACTGTGGCTAGTTGTAGTGAGCTGATATTTTCCCTCTTTGCTAACATTTGAATTTAATTTTAAAAAGTGCTCAATTTTAGTAACAAATCACAAATATTGACCACATGGCAGTGAGAGAATGCTCTTATAACTACAAAAGAGACATTTTGTATGAAAAGCAAATTCTAATTTAAAAACCGAAGTTTAATAGGCAGCTGAACCCATCTTCTGAGTTGAGTTTTTATTTAGTTTGACTTCCACATGCTCTGCATAATATATATACCTTGGTACAGTGTTCAGCCAGCATCGAGTCAGGTTACAAATGAAAAAATGTCTCATGGTGTTGAAGATGTCTAAGATGTAAGCAGTCGGTTAATATTTCCAAAAGAAACCCATCATTATTATCCAGTGTTATTATCCATTATTCCTCAGTACAATACCCATAAAGAAGCAAGCTATGTTCTAGGCATCCTGTACCTTGGTAAACATGGGCTTTCCGTGCTGAGTGACCATGGCACACTGGTCGCAGTCCACTGTGATGGATGAGTTGTGGTATGACTCTTTCGAGTGTTTCAGAATGTAATACAAGTCGGTCACCCCTCCTTCAAACACAGTGCTAAAGTAACGGGGGATGAGGGTCCTGCCAATAGCTGGAAGAGAAACAGAGAAACAAATAATTAACAGAAATGTCTGACTGGACCCTTACATCCCAAATCATCCCCCAACTTCCAGCTAGATACAAATAAGTCATCTCAAGAAACCATACAAGGGGCAAATACATCTTTATAAGCTACCATCATCCTTCTGGATTACAACTAGTAAAATAAAATCCCCAACTATTTAGGAAAAGTTTGTAGAGTCTTATCTCCAGATTTTATATCAATAAAGTATGGGTTAATATTTTAAAAATAATGGAGACAAACATATGTTAAGTAAACATATTTAAAACAAAACAAAACACATTCAATTGATTTGGGTCTTTCAATGGAATGTTTAGAAGCCAGTTATTCAATCATTTATAAGTTATTATTGTTGATAGCAATAATGTGCATTTTAATAATTTAAAGCTTTGAATTATGTGAAGTATTTTAAATTTCTCTCATTGGATCTTCAGGACAACTCAAATCCCAAAAATGAAGGGATCTGAAATCTAAAAACTTTGTTATAAGAAAAAAATGTTACTATGAATATCTCAAAATCATATGGCTTATAAGTACAATATTGAATCTCTGACTGCAAATATGCAAAAACTGAAACCCTTGCTCTTTCGAATGCTATGTCTCAAAGTACTTTAATGAGTGGAACTCTTTAAAAAGTCATCATATATCTTCATATGTAGAGACCCAAACATTTGCGAATTCTGATTACCCTATCTGGTTCTAGAGCTGAGTAAGGTATTTTTCTAGTATCAAAGGCTCATTTTTAAGAGAACTTCATTCAAATTGGCCTTTTTCACTTTCTTTGTCTGGTCCTGCCCTATTTTAGTTTGAGCTTTTGGTAAGTAGCTGGGTCTTTCTGGTATATGATGCTTAGGCACAGCTAACAAGCCCTTGCTTTAGTAGAGATTTTAAATCCTCTTACAATGAAAATCCCAACTCATAATATCAGGAATTTTGCCTATGTGCAGATTTTAAAGCAAAGTACTAAAGCACTTTCAAACGACCCAAGGTTTTAAATAAATCTCTTACATTTATTATATAATGCCTCCTGAAAGACAAAAATAATATTTTAGATAAATAAATTATCAGAGAGTTCTAATAGGAAAGATCATACACTTTTCACTTGAATTTTTAAAATATTTAATTTCATTTAAAAAGAATCAGTGTTAATCCATTCCATATGAATTTACAGCTCTTTTGTACATAGGTTTGTAAAAAAAAAATAAGTATGAAAAGAATAGCCTGCCAAACGGTTCATGAAGCGGTCTCTAAAGAACCTTGATGTGGATGACTGGTGTCTGAATAATTTAAATAGTTGTTATTGTTTCATATTTACTATGGTAAAATAACCAACAAATGTGTGTAAATATTCCAGGATCTTTTCCAATTCCAATCTCAATAATCCATATACATACATTTCCAAAATACTTCTTAATGCCTAATAGTGCACATTCATGTGTTAAATATAAAATTTAAATGACAACAACCTGAGTCTTTTATATTCTTACATATGCATGACTGTTATAAAGAAAACCTGCTAATGCAAAAAAAAAATCTTTTTGTACTTTGCTAAACAGATAAAATTAACGTAAAGCATTTCAAATATTCTGACTTAAAGCTAATTACCATAAATCAGCTCTAGTAATTTGACATTTTATGGTCCGTACTGTAGAGAATAATTGCAAACCATAAAAATGTAAATGTAGAGTGAAAATATTTCACCACAATATCCAAAGAATTGTCATATTAAAAAGGTTACTGCAATCAATAATCACCCTAAATGTAAATAAACCAAACTCACCAATCAAGAGGCACAGAATGAATGGATATATTGACTCAAGCACAAATGAACTCTGACTTCAGGAGACTTATTACAGATTTAAGAACAAATACAAATTCAAAGTGATGTAGGAAACTATATTCCAAGATAACGATAACCATAAGAAAGCTACAACAGTCACACTTAAATAAAACAGATTTCTAGTCAATAAGAGTAGTAAGAGAAAACTATGAACATTATATAAAGTGGTAAACACATCAAGAAGATATAGCACTAATTAAAATATATGTACCCAACATAGGACCACCAAAATATATAAACCCCTCTTTACAGAAATAATAGAAAAAAATAACAGCAATACTGTAATAGTAGGAGACTCTACCATTCTAACTACATTGGTGGATAGGTTATCTAGACAAGAAAATCTGCAAGAAAATAATCAGACATTAGACCAGACAGAATATTTATATAGCTATATATCCCGTTCGATCCCATTCTATCCCAACTCAGCAGAATAAACATTCTTCTCAACAGCACATGGAATATTCTCAAAGGTAGACCATGTCAAAGCACAGAAAACAAGTCTCAGTACATTTATAAAGATTGAAATCATATAAAGAATCTCTTCTAATCACAGTGGCATGAAACCAGAAATCAATCACAAGAAGAAAAATAACAAATATGCTTATGAACAATTATTGGGCTAGTAGAGAAATCAAAGGAGGAATCAAAATATATCTGGAAATAAATGAAAATACAACAAACTATAATCTTGGATGCAATAAAAATGGAATTAAGATGAGAATTTATACAGGCCTACCTGAGGAAACAAGAAAAATTGTAACAATGTAATACTATACCTAAAGGAACTGGAAAAAGAACAACCAAAGCTCAATAACAGAAGAAAGGAAAAATAGTAAAAATCAAAATGGAAATAAATGAAGCAAACACCTAAAATACAATATAAAATACCAGTGAAGACAAGAGTTGAAGAGATAAGCAAAACTGACAAACCTGCAGGGAAACTAAGAAAAAAAAAGAGAGAAGGCTCAAATAAACTAACTTAAAAATGAAAGAGAAACATGCCAATGAAACACAAAGGATCATGGGAAACGGGACTACAGTAAACAAGAGAGCACAGGAATATTTTCTGTGCAGTCAGGTGAGTAGAAAATACTATATATTATTTATCTGTGTATCTATGAAAGAGAAAAGAAAATCACAGGTTAAATTATTCAAGAGGCTGAAGTTGTTTTAAAAAGTGCCTAATAGTATACTATCTTGTAGGTACACATTTATTCCAGAAAGAACTTAAAATTTATTCATAACTAATTTGGACTTGAGTCATTGAATTTCAATTCCTTAGGGAAATTTATATTGTGTTTTCAGGAGAACAGGACCCCTGTTGCTCAGAAATTTTTGCTGTAGTAGTTGGTGGGTTGATGGTGTTGAGGAGGCAGAATCTAAATTTTATCCTTTCTTGTAGGTGTTACTTATAGATGTTAGGATATAGACAGGATACTAGTAGATAATAGCTGACTCCCCTCCCTACCCCCCACTTCCACCCTTAAAACGAAATAGCACAAGAGGGAACAGGTAATTATTTGAGAAGATGTAAACTAGTGTATATCTGACTTTTAGGGTATATCTCATCTGTTAGTAATGAAATGATTTTCTTCAATTCCTGAGAATGTTTATAGGAAATTCACATTAAAAAATAATCATGTGAGAAAAAGTTCAAACTGGTTATCAAAAATACAAACTAAAACAATAATTAAAAGGTTAAAACAGACACATGGTGCTGTTGTGATGAAATGGAAATATTCAAATAGGTCTGGGTAAACTGATGCAACAATTGCTCCTTATCTTCAGAATCCCTAAATCTTGGAGAGTGTACTAGGTGTAATGCTCAGATCCTGGTGAGCCAAACTGTGATTCCAATATTTGGATCAGAAGCACTCTGACATTCTTTAGGTTTTTGACAAACCATTGTCTATAGAAGATCTTTTGACTTGGGCCCATTATTTAGTATTCTAAATGCCTGTAATTTCTTTTTTTTTAGATTCATTTTATTGATCCCTCCTCCTCTCTTGATATCCCCCCTTCAGTCACTCCTCCCATTTTTCTGCAAATTGTTGGTTGGTTAAGTTGATGTTCAGTTGTTGGTTGTTTGCTAAATGCCTGTAATTTCTACCTTTCAAATAAAATTCACTCCAAAAAAATGAAAGATGTTGAGAACCCTCTTTAAAATGTGGAATGAAAAAGAGTTTTGATAACTAACAATGTACTAGTTCCAGTTAACACTTGGCAATTAGTTAGCTAATTATGTCCCTCCTCTTTGGAAAGAGGAAGTCATATAACTGTACAAATTTTCTGGCAAAGTTAATTATAATAAAATGCCCAATTACTTTGATTTTGAAAACAACTGTAAACATGCTAATAGGTACATTGGTTGTGCAAATACAGCTCATGCTCTAAAGCTGCAGAGCTCAGAAATCCAAATGGAAATTCCTGTACAAAGTAAATACAAAGATCCATTAAACTTTAGACTTACCTTTATTCAGAAATCAATGAATATATTATACTAACTTGTAAATAGAAAGGCTCCTAGTAGTGAAGTGAACAATACTGATGATTTCATTTATGTTAAGTAGGCATATAAATAGCCAACTCAATGACATAAAACATAGGCAAATTTGGATGGGGGTAGCCTGAGTTCAAAGCAGATTCCTTTGGCTGGTTGAAGGAAAATCAAATCAGACTAACTTTACCTGCACAAGTTGACATTATTTATATTCTATTGGACCTTTTACTTTTTTTCTCAACCATACCTATTTGGCTTAATATCTTCTCTCTTGTTATTTCAAAAATTCCTTCATATAATAGATGCTTATGAGCTCTATGTGTCAGGCATGGTTGTAGGTGCTAGAAATAAGTAGCATATAGGTCAAGAATCAACTGGATGGTGAGAGAGGACAGGCTAGTATAACTAGACCAGTCTGGAAGGCTGCAGTTAAGAGATGATGCTGGAAGTGAGTCTAGAATGAATGGGAGGAATGGGTTGGCCTGCATGAGCTTGCAGTGTCTTAGAATCAGAAAGAAGGCATGTGGCAAGAACACAAACTAGGAGAGTAAAATGAGATGATCTTTGGGAAGATGGCAGGCCAGATCATGTGGAGCCTTCTAAGCCATGGTGAAGGCTATTCTTAGTGCAATGAGGCAGCATTGGAAGCTTAACCAATGACAAGATCTTGTGAACATACTCTGTACTTAAATGTCTGTCAACAGGGTTCTAAAATGCTATAAAACTTTTTGACCCTTCCAGAAAAAAAAGGCATTTTTCTTTCATTTTTTTACCTATCAAATTTTTAGTAATGTCATGGAGACTTCAGCCATCCTAGGTGCTGGAGAAACAATGCTGACCAATGGAGATCCCAACCTGTTCATAAGGAGCTTTCTGCAAAGTGATCCTTAGAACTTTGCATTCATTAATTAGGGCACACACACCCCCTTCCTCCTTGTAACAGTACCATATTCTTCTAGCATTCTGAACTTACAATGTAGTTTATATTTTGTAGGTTTATTTCTGCTCTCTCTGTTATCTTTATTTCAACACATTTGTAACTATGTTTTCTTTGTTCTTCAAGATGTGCTTTAATATAATTTTGTCAAATTATAAAAAATAAAAATGGAAGTTGAGTTAAATTAAATTTACTAGAAGTGCTAATATAGTTAACATACCCAATTTTCCACAGAAACATGAAATATTTGTCCACTTGTTTAAGTCTGATTTTACCTCCAAAGAATTCTGTAGGTAACATTTCTTTAAAGATAACTCTTAAATATTTTAGTTATGCTGAATGGTTAATGTAATTTTTTCATTATACTTATATTTGTAATTCAATACTTAACTGAATATTTTTATTAGTTTTAACAGCTTTGGGAAAGATTACTTCTAGGCAAAGAAGTCTTCCCAGGTATTGATAATTTTGTTCTCTTCCTTCTTTTCATTGTATCTATACCATTAATTTCCCCTTTTATTTCAATGGTTAGAATAAAACTTCCAGAAAAAAAGATTAAAAAAGAAGTAATATTCATTTTTTTCCCCTGATTTTTTGAAGGAAGACTTCTAGGATTAAGAGAAGTATTATACATTGATTTGAGATCATATTACTTATTATTGGAAAGAAAAACAAATTACTCTTCTAATCCTACTTTTTATGATTTTTTCTTTTTAATATTGATGGATATTGAATTTAATCAGACGCCTTTTCAGTAATTATTGAATTGATGGTCTAAGCTTCTTTAGAAAGCTATCTATTGATATGTTTTCAATTACTGAATATTTTTTGTTCTCTTAGTATGAACCCTACATTCTGTTGGGTACATACACACATTTTTCATATAAAGTTTTGTTTAAATTAGTGCTATAAATTCATTTATTCCTTTGACAAACATCCATAAAGGCATACTTTATAGAAGGGAGTATGCTCTACGCTGTTAGGATAAGGGAGTGAGGAAAGACATTCAGTTTAGCCCAGTGATTCCCAGTAGCACTTTCTGATTTGACTGGGCTTTTGAAGATCTGAAAATGCACCCCTGACTTGTTCTGTATTAAAATAAACATAAAAAAATCATATTTAGCATGTTTCTCTGATTTGAGTAGGAATGAACTCAACTCATAGTAATACTGATTAGCTCCTGATTAGTGATTATGAATAGCACTTAACATATGTGGAAAAAATATACTACAAGATACTAACAATAATTTAATAAATGTAATTAGGTTATCCCTGATTATATTCTACATCCTCATTTTACAAGAAAAGAATGCAATGGCCAGAGAAGTAAAACTGCAGAACTCCTAGGAACCAGGGTAGGATAAAGCAGAACACTTGTTTTTAATCAACCAACATTGGTTTATTTCTATGCCTGGATTTCATTTTTAATAATTTTCAATTACATAATTAATACACATGCAAAAAAAAAAAGAACACACTATTGTGCAGGAACTCATTGTTACTAGATTTGATTTCTTTCTCTAGGCGTTGAACTAGACCTCACTTCCTAAATCCCCTCTCAGTGGGATGCAACCATGTGATGGAGTCGCAATCAATGTCCAGAAGACTCTGCACATAGCTTTCATATTTTTTTTAGCCCAGTAGACACAAAGAAAGGAAATCTGACTTTCAGACATGATGTTCTTTGTGTAATTGCCACACTCTTTCCTACCTACTACGGTCAGATACTTAAAATCTCTATTCTAATCTTTGAAATAAAAGGAGAAATTAATGGTATAGATACAATGGAAAGAAGGAAAAGAACAAGAGGATTACATGGATTCCCACCTGAGATGGAGGAGCCGGGTGATGGATTCTTTAGTCACCACCAGGAAGACAGCTACCACATATCAGGACAAGCCACTTAAAACTTTACAGTAAAGCAATAACAACAACAAAATCCCAAACTTTTCTATTATGTAGTATTGAGGTTTACTTGTTTAACCAGATAGGGTTAACTTACATAATTAATAATAAGTCTAAAATTCCCTGGGCCACTCTATAGGTATTAATGTCAGTGCCTTCACCAGTTCCTAAATCACCTTTGTTACCAATATGTTATGTAGCTTTCTAGAATGTTCAATTACACATTCATCTTCACCTTTATGTCCCCATAGTTAACACACATATCATTTTGCATGAGCATCCTTTCTTCTGCTTTTAGATTTGCTTTTTGATAAAAGATAAAATAATAAAATGTATCTATGTGGAACTTATTTTTCACTTAAGAACACATTTTTTAGCTCTAAGATTCACTGACTTTCATCTCTATCTTATAATCCAGAGTGCAGCTATTTCACAGGTTATTTAGATATTCCCATACTGAGAGACACACAGGTTATTTGATTTTTCCAATGGGGCAGACAGTGAAAAAGGAAAACTTACATTTTATTTAACTAGATACCAGTAACTTCCTCCAACCCCCTGCAAGTGCTATGACTAAGTTATTCTCACCAGAACTAGTAGTAGGTTTTCCCCATACTTGGCAGTCCTTAGTATGATTGTATTTCCCATTTTCTGCAATTTAAGTCCCAAGGCCTGCCCCTTAAAATGCAGAGCCTGCAGGAATTTAAAGTCTTATCTACATGTGATGATGAATTAAATGTTTCATTACAGACATCCAGCTCATGTGGTTGCTACTCAAAGCAAACCATCCACGTTTGAGGTTTTCAGAGGTCTTGCAGTTACTGAAAATTTTCACCCAAAACCCATTCACTTAACTAAAGGGAAAAAAAGAAAAGAAAAAAAAAACTGCTTCACACCAGGGAAGTGAGAAAAATTCATTCCTTGATTTTTCAAAAGTGCCAAACTTCAAGAATTCTTATGAAATTATTTCAATATGATTTATTGGGTCTTCTCAAACACAAACCCACAGGGACATCACAAGTCATTCAATTTTGTGTTTTAATATCAGCACAATTCAACTGGGTTAGAGAAATGTTACCAGAGAAACAGACATATGTGTGTGATTTCACACTTAATAGAAACCAGGGCTCACAACCTTGAGTAAAGCCAAGAATGGTGGAAGGTTGCCTCTCTGTAGAGAGAGGCAGGCCTCGGAGAAGCCAGGTCTTCCCCAGGCTGAATATTATACAAGCTTTCCCCTTGTCGGTGTTAAATGGTCACTAAAATAGAAGCTGGTAAAACACGACCATTTAAAGTAGATTTTAACGTCACAGGAAGATTTAAAGAATTAAAATAACAAACTAAAAACACTACCTTAAAATAACTCCATTTTGATTTCACTGCTTCTTAGTGTTTTCCATGCAATGCATGCCTTAAAAATCTTGGCTCATTGACCTCTCAGCGGGGTACCCGGGCCTACTCCTTCTGTCACACCCCACGTTGTAGGCATCCTCAAATCTCAGCCAAGCACCGAGTCTGCTGGAGTTTTCCACTTCTCTCCTCATTAACGTCACTCTTTAAAGTGGTTTAAAACGAACGGAGGTGCTACAGAGAAAGTTCTGGATTCATCTGCTGGCCTTACCATTACTCTGTGACCTAGAAATAGAGACTTACACTTTCTGAACCCCAGTTTCTTCATTTGTCTATTAGGAATGGAATGGTCACTTACTCAGTGGTAGGTGATAACAAACTCTTGCAGTGGCGATAGCATCCTGCCTGGGGTTGCACAGAGCCTGGCGCTGCAAAGCGCTGCACGCAGGCGTGATCCCAGATCTGCGGATAGGCGCCAACCGGGATTCACCTGTTACAGGCACAGGCGGGCAATTACCCCGCTGCACTGTAATTGCCCGCTTTATTGTCTTCCCTTCAGTGACTGCAGTCCCCTGAAGGCAGGGAACATGTCTTGATTATTTCAGTATTACAGCACATCTGTGATGTAAATAGCTACTTACGAGATGTTTGGCAAATGGAATTGGCATGTCTGTTCGTACACTCTGCCAACGTCAAGCGGGTCATGCGTGCCCGTGAATTCCCACACAAGGTAAAAATCACAGTTCAGGGCTGTAGAACCAAGACCACACGCAGAGGAAAAGAGTTTTAGGGCTGCATTAGGTGGAAGTTTCACAGAGGAATGTCCTAGTTCAGATGATTAATGATTAGAGGTTAATCATTTTGAAAGTCTCATTTGGGATTAAGTTCTGAGTTTTGCAAGTACAAAAAGTTCCATTGGAGAGAACTTAGTTTGAAGTTTTTCCCCCTTATCTGTTTGAACAATTCGTAAACATAAGGACTCCATAAACAAAAGCACTTTATAGAAGGAGGTAAGAAGGAAGGAAGGAAGCCCCCTTTTGCGTGCCCAGTCATCATTCCAGGGCACTTTACAGGTAAGTGGAAATCCTGGGAAATGAGAAGTTGTCAGAGAGGGAGGTTTGCATTCGACAGGAGTCCGTCGGGGGCTGTGCTTCTGACCCTTAGATTGTGTCTACAAGAAAAGGAACAAAGATTCTGAAGGTGAATTAAATGCAGCACTGGCTTTCTGGCAGTGGGATTTAACAACCTAGCCACACCCACCCAAATGATAAAACCCTGTGGGAGCCAGTTGCTGGAATTGGACATTCTGCATTCTGTGCACAGGTTTTGAGCAGCACGTGAGGACTTAGAGAGAGAGAGAAAAGGCAGACATGACTCTCACCTGTGCTCTGGATGGTCCTGGTTTGACTGAGCTTTGCAGTCAGGGTTACACCTGCCACCAGCCCTCCTGGTTCAATGCACAGCCCATCCCTGCTCACTTTCCCAATGTCTGGGTTCTTGTCCTGGGCTGACCCATTGCATTCAGGGGGGACTGTGGTTTCCATGCTAGTCATTTCTGGCCTCTGTCTGCACCTCTGTCTCTAGGAGGAGAGGGGACTCTTATTGGGAGGTGATGCCTAATAGGCATCTGGACCACAGGGCTGTGGGGAAGGCTGCCACAGAGGGTTGGCATGGCTTAGCCCCCTCTCTGCTCTTCTCTTTCCTTTGTGTCACTTTTAACAACTGCTAAAAAGACCAGTGACCTCTTGATTCTGCCCCTCCCAGGCCTGACTGCCTCCCAGGATGGGCCTAGTGTTGAGTTCCCAGCTCTGTCAAATAACAGCTGGGCAACCTTAAGCAAGTGACTGTACTACTTGAGCCTTAGGCTTCTGATCTGTCTGTTGAAGAAGGGAAGATGTATCGCCCTCATCAGGATGTTGCATGGAGCACACGAAAGCATCCAGGAAAAAAATGCTCTCCCTTCCAACCTCTCCAGCTGATTAAGTTTCTTCATAATACTCATCGCTATTCATATTTGTATATCGTCTGCCCTCCCTGTCCCCAAGAATACAAACTCTAAGAAGGAAGCTGTGTCTTCTTCTCACTACATAACAGACCCTCTTATCCACAGAGGACAAGGACCTACTCCCACCTGCCCCAACAGTGAGACCTGAAACAAGCGGAAATGTGGAGACTTAAAGATACTGTTCTTCCCTAGACATACAGCAACTGTGATTAACTTCTAAGTCAGGCACAGAAAGAGATGATCAGCAATATATAGTAGTGAAACAGAGCAGTGTGACAATATACTGCAATAAAGGTTTTGTGAATGTGGCATCTCTCTCTTTTTCAAAAGATCTTATTGTATGTATATTTTCAGGTCACAATTCTCTGTGGGTCTCTTTCAGGTCACAGTTCTCTGTGGGTAACTGATCTTGAAGAAAGCAAAGATAGTAACAGATAAGTGTGTGTGTATGTATGTGTGTGGGGCTACTGTATTCTTAAAACGCAGAACTACACAGGGCATGTAGTAGGCGCATAATAAATATTTACTGAATGGCTGAACTTTGCACCGGTACATATTACATCACCGATGATAGTTATTTTATTATTATGGTTATTCACTTGTCTAAGTGCTAAATAGCATGAAATACACAGTGAATGAAAGATAGAAGAGAGGCAGGAAGCAAAGGAGATGGGAGACAAAGTAGAAGTAGGCCAAGTTGTCAAGCAGAGGGGCTGGGAGGGAAGAGGGTGGTGGGGGAGGCCTGGTGATGGGCTGGGAAAAGTCGAATGTTGCCCAATGCAGGCATGAGCAGACCAGGAGCCAGGAGAAACCTCACTGGGGACCATGAGTTGGGGTGCCCCGGAGCTGCCTGAGTGCTGTGTTTGGGTCCTGTGGCTGTTTTCCAGGGGGAGGAAATAAGGAGTGCAGACCTAGGCCTGCATGAGTGACAGGCCCTGGATTTGCTGTAAAGCAAGCTGAAGCTGGTCATTCTTGCTCTTTTTCTTTTTCTCACTAGTAAGTATAAGAAGAGCCAGCCTGGGGGAGAGTAGAGAACACTGTGACTTCAGGGACAGATTAAATGCACCTTGGGCCATGATAGGGAGCAAAGTTTAGAATGATGAACAGAAGTGAACCCCTTGTTCCTTTTGCATTCACCCCCTCTATACTCCCCCCCCCCCCACCATATCAGTAGGTTTGTATCACTGACTGAGACGGCTGTTCACATACTCGCTATGGCTAGTTATATACTAGTAACACAGGGATAATATTACTTTTCTTTTTCAGTGTTGAGTATGTATTGAAAAGGTACAGTGAGTATCTCACTAGGCTCTGGGGATACAGAACTCACTAGTCTAGCAAGGCCCAGCGAGTATCCAGACTGCTCATCAAGAGCAAGAATGGAGGTTGAAACAGACTCCCGGCAAGGACCACACAAGCTTTATTGGCATTCAACCAGCTACATAGAAAATCAAGATAATTTGAAGTTTTTGCATAAATGAACTTACAAGAATCCGCTTTGGAGATTTCAGAGTAGGTAGTGCTTTCTCCCCTTCCAGCAAACCTGGACTAATTTCATGCACAGATCTGTATTTCTTGACTTGTCTAATAGTAAAGTATCAGCACAGGGTACTCTTGGTAAATTTCCCTTAACTGTTTCTATTTTGCTAAATCTTCAGAAACTCTCTGCATTCTTTTTGCAGTTTGCATTTGTAGTTGCATGCTGCCAGTCTGTGCCTTACTAGTTGCACATCTCTTCAAAATTTTTTCTCCCTCTCCCCCTTCCCCCTTCTCTCTTCTCCCCCAAGGCTATTGTTATCAGAATTTCACCCCCTCCTCAGAGGGAACATTTTAGCAGCCTGAGTTTATGGCTACCGTAAAGAAGAAAGTTTGGAAGGCAAAGTCAGAGATGTGATTCCCAGTTTTATAACAAACTCCTGTCAAAACATAACAAACCACAGCCAGACATGAGCGGCAGTGACAGAATGCAAGACCATAAAGATGATGGAGATCAGACAGGACAGGCACTTTATAGAAACAAACACCTTCCTTGCAAACAGATAAAGCCAGCACAACACTGAAAAAAACCCTTCCTGGGGAAAAAAAATGGTCTGAAGAAATAAGGACAAAAACATAAAATTCAAATGACAAGCCAGCCCAAGGAGATAAACCCAAGGCAGACAAAGAATCCAATTTTACTAAATCAGGCTGACATCCCTTCCTGACTTTAATTGACCTCAGTAAGCAGGATCCTCAACAAACATAAAATTAAGAAGCGGGTCGCGCCCAGTGGAGAAATGGATCGTCAGTGTGTAGGTGTTTGAGGTTTCGCTCTCAGGATGCCCTGGGTTTTCTGGAGGAAACCTGAAATCATCCCTTCTACCTGGGTGGCCATGGTGTCTGGCGTAAGAACCCAGTGTCCCTGAAAGTATCACATGGAAGGTTCCCAGATCTCAGGTCTGTACCCTACAGTATGTTCAAATTCCAACTCAGGTTTCAGTATTGCCAAGAAGTTAACATAGGAAGGGGAAGTAAGACTAACACATGCTACTTATCTGGATGCCAAGGAAAACCTTTTCTTCTTTTTGGTTGGAAGCATGAAATGGAGCAGGCATCATGCTGCTCTTACTTCTTTGGATCCCTTGGTTACTGCAGAGGGTGTGCTTTGAAATATCTCTCCAGTCTCTCTGATGTTTCATTGCCAGGCATGCTTCCTGACTCTTTCCTCCCTTCATTTTTTTTTCTGGATAATTCCTGCTCTTCCCTAGCTGCTGTCTTGGGAGCCTCCTCTCTCCCCAAGGTCAAAGTCTCTGATCTCACAGGTCAAGCTGGTCATCTCTGCAAATCGCGCAGACACTCACAGTTCTCTGTTACAATATTTAAACACAGACACAGGAGCAGTGATTCTCAAACAGAATATATCTGGGGAGCATGTTGAAAAAGGGGTTCCCAACACTTGCTCCTCCCCAAAGCACCTAGTTAAGCAGGAGTGGGAAGGGGTCAGGATCTGTCAATTTCAATGACTATCCCAGGTGTTGGGAGGCAGGTGATGCCTAGGCTGTATCACACACTCGACTTTGCCTAAATTGTTCTATGACCTCTTAGGATGGCTCCAAGAGAGCAGCAACTGTGCCTCAGAAGAGGCACCTGTCTATGGGAACAAGTGCCTGGGTTGGTGTACACCGATCATTGTACAGGGGCATGGGAATGCTTGTATGTGCGGTTACCGAATTGTTGAATTTTGGCTGCATAGAGTTGGGGTTTATAGGTAAAAGTCTGTTCGACTGGAGACACATGACAGGGCACGGGATAATGAGAGAGTGGGATCTCACAGCCTGCAGCTATCACAACAGAGTTCCTCCATGATGGGATGCCAAGCGGATGCTGGGCTTCATAGAAAACCAAAACCGAAAACTCAACATGCTCTTACTGTTACTGACAGCTAGTACTGTGCTGACAGCCTGTCTCCTGCCAGACCGAGCCTGCTGATTTGGTAAGTGTGCAGGCCCTGATGTAGAGGTGGAATGCCACCATATGAGGTCCTCCCAGGTGGCAGTTCTGCAGAGAGGACAAGGAATATTTCCATCTCCAACAGCTGAGATGGCCTTGGGGTGAGATATCAGGGAGTGATATCAGGTGAGATATGGTGAGATATCAGGGAGATACTGACGTGATGGGTGAAGTCTCTTTTCTAAAACAGCCTAACGGTTCTATTTCTGAGACTACCCACACTCCACTTAACGTGTTAAAATACAATCGAGCACTGAGCTTTACCCAAGGTTCATTATAGTGGGGACTTTGCATGATGAATTTGTTGGAGATGAGGGATTTGCTGCAATCTGAGAAGGTAATTCCCGAAGCCACCAGCCCATTGTGAGCTTGTGTGAATTGATAACCAGGGCGATCATTCGTGCAATTTCAGGCTGTGGAGATATGAACAATATCTCGCCAGTGGATAATATCAGTTGTCAAGCATATGTTTTATAAGCCTGAGAACTCCCTCTTGTTTTTGCAAGCTGCTGGTGAATATCTTTGATTTTTTTTTCCCTGGTAGCTGCACAGAACTTTGGAAAGATTTTATTCTTTTTTCTTCTTTAGTCAGAGAAGTTAATGGTAAAGAAAATTTAAAAAGAAAAAAATGAAGATAGTAGATGAAAACATTATGAATAACCATTTCATCAGTCTTTTAAAAACACTGAAAGACTTCAAATATGTATTTTCCTATCTGTAGCCAATGTGGGGAGGATCTGGCATATGTCAGATGTACTGCTTTCCCTGCTGAAGAGTGATTTGGGTTGAGATCTCCCTCTAGTCCCCAGTTGTTCAGAAGTTCTGGCAGGGTAGGAACCAGGTCCATCTCTATCTCCTCTCTATCTTGAATGTCCAAACAATACCTGGCACAACTGCCAAACAATTAAAACGCTTGCATATCACACTGAGTCTTTACTAACTGTACAACAGGACTAATCCGGTTGACAGGGCTAACCAGGCTATGGTCCAGGACCAGGATGAGCTTATGTGGAAGGTGCAGAAATCAGGGAAAGAGAATAGAGTTCTAAGTGATTATCACGAAAAAAAACTCAGCTGAATTGGAAGGTAAGACCAAGATCAAGTCACAAAAACAGAAAAAACAGACTGGAACTCGGCAAGGGGCATGTTCTAAATCAAGAGGGAAATTGGTACTGTCAGTGCTGGTTGTTCTGGGCTCCTGAGGGTCTTACATTGAGGAGGAATTCAGATGGGACTTCATGCCTCTTCATGTACTTCTTTCACCAGGAGAGGTGGGAGTGAGAAGAGTGATAAATCTATGAGAGCTGACCGTTGAGTGGGTGGAATTAGGTATGTGTAGCCCAACCTCTCCCTCTTGCTTTTCATGGATACATACTCTACAGAGAATGTGGGTTTTGCACAGCTTCTTCACAAGCAGATCTGGTCCCAGAGGGTGACCAAGACAGTTGGTAGCTAGCTGAGTGGTAAGTTTGATTGTGTTTTAGCATCAGCAAAGCCACTTACATATAGAATGTCATCTTCTCTAAAAAAACAATTTGTATCAAAATTACAGATGGTGTCATTTATATCTACCATCTCCTTTATTTCTCAATTGGTTTAGAAGTTAAGGGTTAAAAGATGTCAAAATCACTGAAAAATTGTTGGTAGGTAGCACATTTCAATCCAATTCAGTTTCACAAATGCTTCTCATACACCTACTATGTGTAAATCATCAAGTTGCATTGCAGAGTAATGACAGCAGATCACAAGACAAGCTTTCAGGACAGAGGACATACACAATGTTCTATACCCAATACAGACTATTTTTGATGTTACAACAACCAATTCAATGACAAAAACCAATCAGCAGTCCTGGGTCCAGAATAGGCTTCCAAACTATTTAACTCACCTTGGACTTCTGCAGTCCCAAAGGTATCTTGCAATGTGAATAATTAGAGGCTAAGACAAGACTGTCATCATCCCAGTGTCTAGAATAAAGTTTATGCATAATAAAGGGATGTTTGATTAGATGGATGGCTGGGTGGGTGAGTCCTACTGGATTTTAGAAGATGCATGTTGAGAGGCAGACAAAGGATCACCTGTGCCTCAAGTGATCATAGATACAAGTTAGAGAGGATTTGAGCTCTCCTAGCAGATATTTGGATAATTATGGAAATTTATACAGAATTCTCAAAGAGTAGAGATTTTTTTCTGAATTAAGAACCATCTTTTAGCACAAGAACTTTGAAATAAAGAAGATGATGGCTGCTAGGTAGATGCATAAAAAAAAATCTGTTCAGACACTCCTTCTTCCTTCAATGACTCTTTTCTTTTGCTCATACAACCAAGAACAGTGAAACTTGTTTTTTGATAAGGGAGGGCTACTTTGATTTTTTAAATGAGTGGCCCAGCTACTTACTGGAGAACCAGCAGTGACAGCTTATTTAGACCCAGAGAAACCACAGATTGGATTATGTATTTCAAAGAGAACAAATAAAGAGAAAAGCAAAGGCTATGAATGTCTGACACATCGCAATCATTCAGTAAGTATTGGCTGAATGACATAAATGAATCAGGCACATGCTTTGAAAAAGAAAGCTAGGATGAGTATGAATCACAGATCACTGAGATAAGGCAGTAGTTCAAGTCATAGGCAGTAGCTTCAGCACACTGTCCACTCTATACCCAAGGTCCCTTGAGGCTTCAGGATGCCCTAGGGATAAAAGACAAGACAGGAAGAAGAATAACAGCCACTGACTAACTTCATTTGGAAGTTTTGAATGAAAAACTTGAGACTCCATTTTTGCTCTGTTTGCAGGCAGATGTTATTGAAAGGTTTGAATGGGACAGGAACAGATCTGGATATAAATATTTCCCAGCTATAAGTGTCTATGATTTGTTTGTTTTTTTAACAGTCTGATAGTTTTCTTTTTTTCTCTGTTAATATGCCTATTAAATCTCTGAGGAACTAAGCAGGAATTTTATGGAGTTGGTGTGGGGTGAAATTACATGTTAATAGAGAAAACATTCAAGTTTCTGTGCAAAAGGAATAACTTGCATATTTTTAGAGGCTCAATTAAAACCTCTATAGAAAGAATATTATGCCAAAAAATATATATATTGTCCTAAAGTCTGCTTCCATAAGTGGTATAAATTCTGATTAACCTATCAACCTATTAATGTTTATTTTGCCCTTTCCCACCAATACCAACTTCTAGACTATTTAAATCAACTCCTAAATGTTATCACTATTCCACTCCAAAGTCAAATGTATGAGTAGCATGTAAAGTTGGAGGAAAGGGCCCTTATCTTTTTTGTTCATTCCTGTATCTCCAGCACTCAACTTATTTCCTGGCACAGAGCAGATACACAATAAATATTTGTTGAATAAATAAATAAATGATGACTAGTCTGAATTTAGCAAAGTAACATTCATTTGGAGTAACTGGAGGAAAGCCAGGGAGAAAGTACAAACAAAATAAATAAAAAGAACAAAATGTTCTGCAAAAGAAATGTCATTTTATTACCTCTAGACAAGCTCTTCAAAATCAATGACTATCAAGTGCTACCAGTTTAAGGGATACTTAGAGATACTTGCATAAATCAATATGACCGCACTTGTAATTATCATATGGTATGCATGCCTAAAGAATGACTTAGCATATTTGAAATATATGTATTTTCACAATGTACTTAAAAATAGAAATACTATAAATATACGTTATAAAAATAGAAAACGTCCAAATCACAGAATGACCCATCAAAAAAGTTCTGGAGAGAACATTCTCCTCCACACTCTCCTTTTGACATAGGTTGACATAGGGCCAGAAAATGAAAGCCTGGAAGCTCACGGGTAGGAGACCACACACTGTGTTTTCTGAACCAATTTTTGAATGTGAATTTCCTTAATTTACCAAGAGCACACCCTTATGAAGTAGGAAGTGTAATTAATTCATTTTTATATATGAGGTGACTATGTTTAAAGATGATAAATGGTTTGCTTAGATTGTCTAAAGTCACACACACTGGTTAGAACATCTCTTGTCAAGTCCCTGCCTCCTACTCTAAATGACAGTGTTCTGATTAGAATATGTAACGGTGACTGGACAATCTTGATAACATGAGATTTCCCCTTCATCATGTTTCTGAGCTCCTGAGTTGTCAATTGCCTGAATCTTATTCTTTCTTTGACCCTTTTGCTGTCACACATTTTCAAGCTTTCCTGAACTGGCTCCGTCTGTCCTGGAAGATGTGACGCTATGAAGCTCAATGGGTAAAACTGGCCATGAGTGACTAGGATTTGTTGACAACTTTGACAAGACTTCACTCCTAAATCTTACT
This sequence comes from Uropsilus gracilis, assembly GCA_004024945.1. Lineage (NCBI taxonomy): Eukaryota > Metazoa > Chordata > Mammalia > Eulipotyphla > Talpidae > Uropsilus > Uropsilus gracilis. Next base: position 214,482 of record PVHY01000356.1, on the reverse strand, counting down.
AGCACTATGCTCCAGTCCCACACACTTGAAACCTAGCAAATTCTCAGGGAAGAATCAGGCAAATATAACTTGTATCATTTTCCCAGTAGTTAACTCTCAAATCAAAGCTTCATTTTCCTGAAAATCATTGCAACACCTCTTTTTTAAAATTTTTATTATTTTGCATGAGCTATGTGACTTTGGGCAAGTTGTTTAACCCTGCTGTGTCTCTCTTTCCTCACATATAGGTTGGAATAATAGTCCCCCCTCCAATGACTATTCTGAGTTTTAGATGAGGTAGCTTCTGAAGTAACCTCCTAAGAGTGACTGTGAAGGGCGCAGTTGACCTTGAATTTAACCATGCATCTCAGCAGGCTACCCCTCCTGCCCTCTACCGTGAAAGTTTTCCAACACCTGGACAAAAATGCTGCAGAGAACAAGTATGCTGGGATGGCCTAAAAGGAAACCTGGGCTGTAGGCAGGATTCTTCAAGAACAGCAAGGAGACTGAGTACCAAGAGCTGTACTTAGCTATTTTGAAAGTTGCTGCTGCTGCTATTTAAAGAAATTCTCCCAGGGAGGGTGTGTGGAGCAGTATCTCACTCCCCAACGTCTCCTTCCCCCATGACTGTATATTCATAGGGCTTCTTGGAAGGGACACACACTCCATGAGTCACCCTGGGAGGCCAATGACGAAAAGATTATTCCCTTCAGTGTTATGCTGGCACCAAAATTCCACTTTCCATTTGCTGCTTTGTGGAACTGAAACTTTTGAAAGGCAAATAATTATTGAGGGTGCTAGGGAAGTATGTGGTGTCTACTGTTGTGGTCCAGACCACTGGGCAGTGTACTGTTGTTCTCTTACACTTGGTAGGAAATGGGTAGTGCATGTTAAAAGAATCCAGCACACCTTGCCTACAAATGACTGTGCTAGGTGCTCACAGAAACTTGCCCTTCTGGAAAGGAGGCAAGGAAAAACTAACACTCATCACTACATCATTATCATTATCGCCATAGCATCATGGTATATTGAGCCGCTAGGTATACTATATCAAGTCCTTTATTTTGACTATCTCCACTTTGTGAAATCCCCTCCTGAGTGTGGACTTGCAGAGAAGATGGGATATCACTTCTAATATTCGCACAAAATAGCTGTGGCACAAAGTGACTTCCATGGTTGTCTAGTCTCATTTGCTTATCACATAGAAACCAATTGCCATGTTTGGAGTTGCACTATGGAAAGGACTTGACACACAGGTGACATTGTACAACCTGATTTACCTGTGCTGCTAGCAGCATTACCAAGCAGCCCACACCTCCTAAGCCTCAGCAGTTCACCTGTGCTGCAGTGCTGCACATTCCATCAGGACTGAGTCTTCCCCTCTCCCATTCTTTGTTCCCATAATTATTATTTCTCTGGTGAACTCCTATACATACTTCAAAGCCCAGTTCACACACCATTTCTTTCAGCAAGTCTGTACTGACTTCTGGGGACATTGCTTCACACAGTATCCCAGGCTGGATCAGAGGAGCCATCTGTATATTCCTGTAGCTCCACACATTTCACCTCAAATAACATATATCATGCTAGTAAAATATCTTACTCTCTCTTTCCCATGGGCTGAAAATGCCTGGAGGGAAGGGCCTCTGGCAGGCAGTTTTTTAAAATCCCAAATGCACACTATCTGAGGGCAAAATATTTTTGAAATAAATAAACACATGTGAGGGTGGAGGCATGGGAGACAAAGCAATCCGAGGCAGGCAGGTGGAATTGCTTTGTCCTTAGCCTGGCCAGGGAAGCGAGCTGCTCATGCTGAAGGGTAGGAAAGGTCACCCCTCCTCCCAGAACACCCAGACCAGGTGAAACGAGCATGCACTAGCAACTCAGGAGCGGATTCTTGGCAAATACCAGGAGAGGAACAGAGTCTAATCCCTGGGTGGGGTATTAAAACCCAGAGTAGTTACAAATGATGTATGCGTTGGAAAGTCCCCGAGCTTTAGGTTGGATATGAGAAAGAAAAAAAGCTGGTTCTGTTTATGACTTTTTCGGTTTAGAGGAGTTGGATGGTACAGCTTGCCTGGCACTTTCCTCTGACTTCTAAGCCCTCCTAATGTCTGTGTGAATCAGAAACATTTGTGCTGATTCAGACTCAGCGCAGTACATTCCTCAGACTCATTCCTCAAAATGTAGTTTTGTAAGTATTACGTGAATTCTAGGGAAGCCATGAAATATGACATTCCTATGTCTCATGCTCCAAAAACTCTAGAAGACCCTGGTCCCAAGACTTGAAGCAGGAAGGGTCCCAGGACAAGGGCTGGATGGGACTCAGGGACAAAATTGTGCTCTCCTCAAGGCTGGTAAACAAGAGGCTAAAAAACTGATGTCTCTCATTCTGGACACCTGCTATTCTAAGTGACCTTGGCTGATTTTTTTGTCTTCGCTTTTATTTACCATTTCTGAGCTTTCTTTCCACAGCTTATCAGGTCGGCAGCTGTGGAAGAAGGGGAAGTGGCAAATTGAAGAAAAGAGATGCAGAGACACAGACCTGGAGACCAGACCAGTTCAATCTGGAGCTGCGGGCACAGCCTCTATAACACTCTCTCACCTTGGAGATGGTTCCTGGCCTGCAGTGGTCTCAGGCCTGTAGTAGTCTCTGGCCTCCATGCTCACAACCAGCAGCAACAAGTGGACATTAGCCCCGTGCACTTTCCTTGCTTTCTCATTCAATAAAGTTTAATATCTGTTCTCAAACCCCAAAGGGAATCCAGCCCTGGCACCCCTGCCAGTCTTTCTCAGGCCCACAGAGGTCTCCCTGGAGCTCTCTCCTGCTTTCTTGTTACTAAACACTGACTTCTGCCACGTCCTCGCTGCTGTCCGTGGAGTCCCCTTTTCACTGTTGACCCAAGAGTTGCAAAAGTCCATTTTCTGGGAGCAGGACCCTTGGGTCCTTCCCTTGGACTCAAGGCAGGTGGAGCAGAGAGCAGTAGGTGTTCTCCCATTTCACCTGCCGCTATAGTAGGAGGGTGGGAAAAGGATGGCAGGAGCCCAGGACTACTTTCTTGTCTGGTGATAGAGTCAGAGCCTGTCTTCAGGCAGGTCAGCATTTCTTTGGCTTCTGAGGAAGTCTAGGTGCAAAGGAATTGATTCTACCCTGAGTGGAAAGTCAGTCTCAACTCATGCTCCATTTTTCTAATGATTTTAGGATTAGAAGAATACTTTCAGAGCAGGCCCTTTTCAACAGTCTCACTGGGCAATATGCTACTCATCTTCCAATGAGTCAGATCTGTTTTTTTTTTATCCCCACTCTTAGAGAAAACTCTCTTAAATGGGGTTGCTCTTATCCCTGTTCTCTGAAACAATGCGCACTTACATCCAGATAGTAAACAGATTTCAGTTCAGGAGCGGGAGTTAGAGACCTAGTAAGCAGTTGAGAAAGATTCTGGGGACAATACGAGATGCCCCCAGTGAACACGCATCAAAACCCCCCGAGCTCAGGAGAGGATGTGCTGGTGCTGGGGTCCTGGTTTTGTGCTGCAAGGCGGTCATGCCCTGAGCGTCACTGAAAGGTGTGTGGAGAGGTTACACCCCTCAAGCCTGCAGAGTTATGCCTTTGGATTCTTGTGGTAGGGGAACAGGAAGGGAGAGAAAGGCTTCTGTGTCTCTTCTGCTAGAGCATCATCACTGGACCCCTGTGTTGCTTTTCTTCATTTGCTATTCTCATCTCCCATAACTTAGAAAGCCAGGTGACCAAGCCTTTTGAAGATGTGTTTAAAACATGTTTTTTTTTTTTAAACATCTGTGTTTAAAACATGATAAGACCACATCATGCTCCTCGGGCCAGTATTATGTACAATACAAGTGTTTTTCTGTGTGGAATTTATCAGTTTTATCTTGAGGGCTTCAGTCTTAATTTCTCACAGGCAAGCTTCGACTGTGTTTCAGCCACCTGCTTAGTCATCTTGTGTCTTTTCAAGGGTTGGGATTGTTTCATATGAGGGCACATGTGGTAAAAATCACCATTATAAATCATTTAAGCCCAAACTGTGTTATGTGAAGGATCAGATCCTGAAAGCCAGGACTATGTTGTCCCCATTTCTCAAATACCAACAGAGATGTTCAGGCAGCTGAAGTGGGCTCACCCTGGTAGAACCGAGATGCCAGTCCATCTGGATCCATAGGAATGGCACACCGAGATGAAATGGTCTGTATCACGTTCTGCTGCCCCAGAGGCTACACTTGCTCTTCTCCCAAAGTTAGCCAACTGGAAAGATGCAGAGAACATTTACGAGGGACAAGCCCAAGGGGTCAGACCCTGATGCCAGTCTATGGCAGTAGGTAGGTGCAAATGCTGCAGGTGTTTCTGATGAGGCTCTGGTCATTTAGGGGATAAGCTGCTCCCTAGACAATAAGATGCTGTTATCGACCTGAAGCTCCTTCCAGCTGCCAGACAACTTCCACATGTGTGTTTTGTTTTCAACTCTGAAACTTTCTTCTTTGAGGTAAATAGTGGGATCATTTTATTGCAGTAAATCCTCTTACATTGGACAAAGCACATGCAGGAGGTGGGGATAGGATACCTACTTCCAGCTGTTGAGAAAGCTATACTATATAATGATTGAAGAGAAAGGACACGTTTTCTATATTTATAATTTATCTACGAGCTTAAAAAAAATAAAGAACAAAAAGCTCCAAAGTAGCTCAGATTATTAATCCTCATCTATGTCAAAGCTGTTCCAATAGGATTTATAGAAAGAAGAGCCAAAAAGTCATTTAGGAAGAACAGTGGTATAATTGCCCAAAGATTTTAGAAAGCACTATCTGTACTGTATTAAAGTTTATTCTGCAATTTGCTCTCCCTGATAACAAAGAATTTCCAGATAGGAGTCCAGTTGGATCTGCTTTGGTTGAAATCGGAAACAATTTGCAATTTCTGCTGAGAGGTCTCAAAACCATTTTTTGCTCCAGGTAAAACAAATGCTCCTTCTACCTTGTTGTGGCAAATCATTAACTCTGGCAACACATTCTTCTATGCTGTCCAGTCCAACTCAGGTAAAATATTGAGTCTACATTCATCAAGTCTAAGTGAAGGGGGTTTTAGTCACAAAATCTGGTGTTTTTTCTCAGTCATATAGGAAAAAATTCCAATTTTCTGCAAGAAGGGCTTACATGGTTGGTATTAGTGCTTTTCTGGGCTGGAATTTTTTTCAGTATCTCCTTGCCTTACAGAGGGTGGCTTTTGATTGAAAGTGAACCACCACTCAAGTAGGCAATAGGTGGGCACTTAAATAAAACAAGACTATAAATAACTATAAAGTTAATGGTACTTAGTTCATTATCATTGCCCACTTGGTGCCCAGTGCAGGACTAGCCACTCAACTCACAATAGTCTCCACCTGTCTATGTGGACTTTAAAATTTTTGAAAAAAGACATGACTACAAATGAACGTGTGGTAATATATTGTGATAAAAGCAGTAGAAACCTGAATGTTCTCCAAAATTATTATGGGAAGACTTAGTTAAGATGGGAGAAGGCCTGTCAGAAAAAAAAAAGAAGCCTAGGCATAAGGTAGTGAGGACAAAAGCATTAGTATGAGTTTCTCCAAATGTCTTCATTGTGGAAATTTCTTCTTTCATTCTGTTGTTGGGAGTCAGCCAAGCAATAGTCACCGTGGTAGATGCTTGAGATAACAGTTGAGCTGTCCACATCCTCTGTCAAAGGAGCAGGAGCCCAGCACATGAGACTCTGGGGTCAAGTGTCTGACGCAGCCTCTTGCAGTTGGGTAACATGGGCGAGTGACTTTCCCTCTCTCTACTTCAATTCCTCTTTTTAAAATAGAATGATAACAGCACCTCTCTCAGGGGGTTATTGCATTATAAGGAATAACTGGATTAGAACAATAAGTTCCTGGCACATGAACAGGGTTTCCTGTTGCAAACTTATTGGGATCTTTCAATATGCAGGAGAGGGGAAGGAGAGGAATGGTTGCATAAACCACTAGTTAGGCGAAAATGCTACGTAAGTGGAGCAGTGGAGGCCATGATGTAATCTGCTAGAAAATGTACCTAGAAAGGCTCAGCTTGTAGAGAAAAATATTATTCAGGCCAAGAGAGTTCTACTTCATCTGATTCCAGAGCACCTGCTTCATCTCCTTCAGCTGTGTGATGGAAAACCACTATCCTCAGTTGCTGCAGTGGAAGCTCAGGGCCAAATGAGAGTTCTCTGTGGGAGCACAGGTGACCTGGAGAGAGCACCTCAGGAATACGTGCAAAACACACAGGGAGAGCTCAGGAAGACACCTGGCCCAGTGCTGACTGGCCCAGCACACAGTCCAAGCACAGGGGAACCTGGTATCTCAAATAAAACTTAACTTCCTACATGACGAGGCGATGGTATGGATTTAATCGTACCCAAGGTGGCAACCTTTTCCTTTATTGCAATTAATTGTTATTGTTTGTGCTGTACTCACACCTTCATATTACACTCAGCCTGTATCTTCTATCACCTATTCATTCAGTCAAGAAACATGTCTCCAGTGAATTACTTCTACCTGCCAAGCGCTGAACTGCATAGAAGGGCATAAAGACAGGTACCTTATATTTCCGTATCATCTAGTACTCAACACAAACAAGGGAAGGTTGTTACAATACGACAGACACTTGTGTTGGGTGATGAGAGTCGGCACAAGAATGTGGGGGCACAGAGAGACAATCTCCAGTTTGGAATTTTAAGCTGCTGTTTAAATACCCTATTCTCGTGGGGTGCATAAGCACACCAGCAAACTCAGGCTCAGAGTCTTAAGCATTGAAATAAAGTGAGTTTGAGATCTTGGAGAAAAACTGATAAAATTTGTAGAAGGGAAAATTTTTATAAGAATTGTAATCTTTACATGACTTTACATTTTTCTGTAAGAATAGTTACATGTAGAATTAACTCCAGCAAAATGATGCTAGCAATGATTGACAAAAATCAAATTCCTAAACCTAAAAAACAAAACAAAACAACAAGAAAAGCAATTTTTATATAGCTTTGTGCAATAATCTAAAGGTTCAAAGCTAATTGTGCTAAACTGGTCTAGAACAATTTGGCATTGGCATGACTTGACAGAGATATGAAACAAAATTCAAGATAGGTGTGACATTCTAAATACATACTTGGCAAAACTGTATCTTTTAATGAGAAAGCATAGTAATTATGATGGGAAAAATATAGATGAAACTGTAACCAATTACAAATATTGAATGTAGCTCCCATTTCACATTAAAAGTGATACTGCAAAAATATGTAACCAGAGACCTAGTTAGGCTAGGAGTAGGAGATCCACTGGGGGGAGCAGATGGAGCTTTCCTTTCATGGAACTTGCAGTTGTGCAAAACACACACTGAAGGCAAAGATGACAGCACTCATTACCCTGTGCTTCCGAGAGACTCTACAATATTTTCACTTTCGTGGAGTTAGTCAATTTCTAAATTTCTATTCACCCATCCACTCACCCACCCATCCATTCATCTGTCCACCCACCCACCTACTCCTCTATCTATTATTTGTTAAAACAGTTTTTGTGTGTCATCTTTTAAAAGTACATTTCTGTAGCACTTTCTTTATAGTACTTAACTAGATCACATCAATTAGTGGTGTAATTGTCTGTTTAGTGTTCATTTTATAAGGAATATGACGATAAGTACTCTACCTCACAGGTCTGTCAAACAATATTTGCATAATGAACAAATGGATGAATTAATAGATGAATAAAGAAAAAATAGGTGATAGAAAACTCAAAAGAGCCTGACAAGTACAAGAATGGAAAATCTTTAAATAATGAATTATATAAATGGCTAACTGAAATAAAAAAGTGTACTAAGTCTGGGCGATAGAGACTCTTCAACAATGGATCTGATTCTTTAAGAGGAAGAAATATGCCATGAGGAAAATATTAGGGGTATATGTTCCTCCCTTCTTCCTTTCTACTGTTTCCCAGATCCATGGGATAAAGGAAAATAATAGTGACAGTTAATACTCTGACCATTTACTGAAGAGGTACTATTAATAGCAGTTATTTGTTAACTAATTTCAATCTCACTACAGAGTCTAGAAATAAGCATTACTGGAAACCACTCCCTGCCCCAGCCTATGTATATATAAAGACAACAGACAACAGAGAGGGTGGGGTAATAACCCAGATCTTGTAGTTGGTGACTGACATATAGGATCCAAACTCAGTAAGTTTTCCTCCAAATTTTTCTCTGAAAAGAAATGTGCTATTCTACCAGGCTCCTAATAAGCTATTGATTTAATATCTTGTATTAAATATAAGATTGGAATTAGTCCTTATTAGGAAATATTGCTATTTTTAGTTCAAATTCAACCATAATATTCCGTTTTCATTTAAGTTGGGTCAATTTTCATCTTAAGCTCATAGTTCTTATCTCCTTGAAGAAATGAAGCAAATTTACACTTTACTAGGACACGGCCCAGATTTAATGCTCAATGCTAGGCAGTTGACACAGTGTAGCCCATTGTATTGGTTTAAAGTGTGTGTGTGTGTGTGTGTGTGTGTGTGTGTGCATGCTTGTGTGTGCATGTGAACTAAGGTTACTTTCGATCCCCATAACACCCTTAGGACCATCAATGTACCAGTTCCAACTGTTAACAGTAGGCAGGTGAAAACAATATGGAAGCGAAATTAAAGAGATGGGAATGTTTAGAACTTGGTTTGGTTATTTCTCTGATTACAGAACAGCATTTTAGGAGAAAGAAAACGGAAGGGACATTATTAGAGAAACAGATGGCATTTCAGGGGATGGCAAGTGAGAAACAGGAAGTTGATATCTGAGACATCTAGAATAGCCAATAGCATTCAGATAAAAGACTTATTTTTATTACCTGTGAAGGAAACAGGAAATGAGCCTACATAGGAGAAAACGTGTTCAATGAGAAAGGAAGAAAAGTGAAAAGTGAAGTTTACAGATTGAATGTCCAGGATAACCACACTGGAAAAGCAGGTTTAGATGTGAAAACACACACACACACACACACACACACAGAGCCAACCAGGAAATAAAGGTGGGGAGAGGCAGGAAACATGGGTCTCTTGTCTTTCTATGAGATTACATTTATGAAGAAAGCAAACAGCAGTCAACCACAATGACTAAGAGTAACCCAAGAAGTAAAGGCATAAATTAGTGCGTGAATGTTTTTTTAGAGGAACACTAAAATTTTATTTACTTGTTCTTTTTTTCTTTATTGAAGTTCTTAGAGTGTCATTCTCATAGAAGTCCCACACATATCTCAGGTTTGCACTTGCACTAGGATTTGGGGGCTGTGGAAGGAGACACATGAAATTGAGACATGCATAGATTATTAGATGAGGTGTGGGTGAGAGATCCCTGGGGAGGCTGACAAGGGCAGCTGTTATCTTGACTGTACTCTGATTTTGCTCTTTTCATTCCAGACTTGCAAAACCCCTTCTGTCCCTTTCCTGTGACTTCCCATCAGAAGGTACCTGAGATTTTTGACAAGTTCTTGGATCTCAGTGTCCCAACTTTATGCCAATCCTGTTTAGCTGGACAACTACAAGGGGATGGGTAGCCATGGGAGTTTTATCAGGAAACTAATATCCTTTCTTCTCTTCTCTCACAATTACCCTATTCTATTAAATATCCTTTTTACTGAGTATGTTTTGTCTTTATGTGGTGGATGGCAGAATCCATTTAGCACATGCAAGTTTGGGAGTCCTGGGGTACCCTGTTGTACATACTAACATCATCATCATCATCATCATCTTCTTGCATGCATTATCAAGAATTAACATGTGCTTATGCAACATTAAGTTCACCACTAAAGCCCAGTTCTATTCTTCTCCACACTACTCTCTTTATTTACCTATCTTTCCTCCCCTTCCCCTTGGTAATCAGTTAAATGAAATTTAAGAACTATGGTCAAGGAAAGAACTAGACAACACAGAAGTGGAACGGAGAGCTACAGCACAGCATGAATTCCAAATCTGGTCTCATGGCCCGGAAGCAAATTGCCTCAGAAAAATAATCATTTTGGGAAGGAGTCGCAGCAGCCTCAGTTCACATGGGAGTGATCAAGGAGGACATGTCTAGGAGATCAGGCTGGTGAGGATGTTTGAGTCTCTGAGCATGAGCAATATGAAAATGGGTTACATCGTAACAATGAGGAAATACTATAGGAAAAGAATATTTTTTAAAAAGAGAACTTAGAAGATAACACAAATACCTATTTCTAAGAAAAAATAGGAAATGTCCCGTTAAACTTTTCTGATAGGAAATAACTTGATAAAGACAGGACTTCAGTAGACTAAACACTCAAAGATAAGAAAATACCAAGAGATAAATTAAAAATTAAAAAAAGAAAATCCAGTCAGGCACGGTGGCTCGTGCCTGTAAGCTTCAGCCTATGAAGCGGTTGGGGCTAGGGATCGCGGTTCGAGTCCCGCCTGGGGCCCATAGTGAGACCTCGTTCCAAAAAAAATAGCTGGGCATGGTGGCATCTGTAATCCCAGCTACCTGGGAAGCTGAGGCTGGTGATTGCTTGAGTCTGTGGTACCCCGGGCAACGAGAGTCTGTGGTTCCACAGGCAAAAATAGCAAGACCTAGTCTCAAAAAAAAAAAAAATCCAACAAAATATATTAAGGGATAAAATAAAGTTGCTGAACTAATAACAGTTGATGGAGACTCTTCTGCATGAACCCAGACCCAGATTCAGGGCCATTTCCTTCATAAGATGGTTCTTGCAAGAACACACACAGACCTTTTTCCCATGTTGTAATTATGAACTTAATTATTCCCCCCCCCTCACTCTGAGCGCCTAGAAGGCAAACACTCTCATTATCTGCAACATCCTCAAGGGGAGTGCAGACACCTAGTGGGTGGTCAATGAATAAATATTGAATAAATAGATAACTGGTATCAATCAAGTCAGTGTTTCATGCAGTCTTAAGACTGAAGAAAAAGGAAAAACTGGAGAGTGATGAGAGCATTCTCTTTATTTTTCTTAGGAAATGAGAACATTCTCCTGCCTGAAATCAAGAAGTGGTAAGGACCCTGGCAGAGCCCTCAAAGGGGTCCTCTTTCTCATCACCAACATCATAGTTTTCCGGTAGATGGCAGTAAGCTATCTGGTCTATACAATCAGTTTATGATAACAATTTTCTAACAGATGGAGATAAAAGTTTCTCCAGGGAGAGGCACTTTTTCCTAATTCCCATGGAGACTCCATATGTGCTAATTGTTGTGCCCAGGGCATGGATTCAGACACACCTATGTTCAAATCCTAACCCTGCTGCTTACTAGTTGTATAGTCTTGGAAAAGTAATACAGTTGCCTGAAGGTTTTAGAGCCTTTATTTGTATAAAAAGGTTGATAAGGCTTCTATAAGAAATGCTTATCACTTCTTACAGAGAAGTGCTAAAAAGTCATTAGGACAACACAAGTAAGACATTTAGCATGGCTAATTGGCAAAAAGTAAGACCTAAATTTTATTTGATATTGTTGTCGGTTCATCATCATGATCATCATCACCATAATCAAGTGGTGCTATAGCCCTGATTCCTTTGTACTTTCCAAATCAAGAAGGCAAATTATTTTCAAGATAGGGTATGCCTGAAAATACGGTAATTACTTCAAACTAATAAGCCACATTAAGTCTTCAAAGTATATCATCTATTCTTACTATTTGCCATAAAGGCATTTTAAAATAACTTCTATATTTTCATCTTTGATGGAGAATAGCCCTTAATCTTTTAGAAATGAAGAGTTGCCCACTAATTAACTGCATCGCACAAAACAAACAAAAAAAGCACAATAAATTTTGTGTATTCATTCATTAATTTTTTCTAGAGTCTTGATAGAGATAGAGATGTATTCTGAGAAATAATTTTTTAAGGCAAAAATAGCACTTCCCTTGTTTTCTCCATGTCACTGGATCTACTAAACAATAAACAACCTTTCCAAGGGCTGCTTCTTGAGTAATAGTTTTTTGTCAATGTTTTGTCAACTTGTCAATTGCTCACACACTGTTTATGAACACTCGCACAGCGCAGCTGTCTACGGTCTGCCGGAGAAACTCATCCCTTTGGGATGCCATTGAGTATGGCAGCCCCGTTTGAGCAAGTTCTGTTTACATGTGAGAAGAGAGTTCATGGGAGATTTATTACTGCCACTTTGGCAAATTCTGATTTTGACAGAATTTCTTTGAATACAGAATACCAGCAGTGTAGAGATATAAATGAATGGTGCCTGTGCTTCAATATTTCACTCCAAGCTCCAGGTGTTTCCTTAAGGAAGTGTTGATTTAATGCCATTAGCTTCTACCTCCTGCAAGGTCACCATTTTTTCACTACCAACCTCATCTGAGATGTTTCACCTGAACCCATTATTGTCTTTGTTTTCTGATTCTTTCCTGCATGATTTCTCCTTTTAGATTCCATAATCTTATTCTGTTCACATCTTTCCTATTCACCTTCCATATCAGATTTTCAGACCAATTAACCCTACAGACCTTGCTTTTCCCCCTCATCCCTCCTCCATATCCCTCTGTTACCATCCCAGGTATCATACAATCACCTCATTTGCTCCCAGTGGCCCACCTGATATAGAGACTTAAGTATAAATAATTTGGGAAAAGAAAAGTCCTGATAGATATTCAAAACAAAGCAACTGCTTCCTCTGGTATTAGCTGTATCTGGTTGAGTTGTAGTAAAGGGAGCAGCAGCACAGACAACTGAAGTCATGGCTAGAAGTACAAAATGATTTAGACTCCATGAATTCAGAAGCTAAGCTAATTCATGTGATAGTTTTCTTTTTTTCCATTGTAAAGTTTCCGTTATAACTATAATTTCTATTGAAGTAACATTGCATTCAAATATTATATGTATACAGCGTTCATCACTGAGAATCAACGTGTATATCGGACATTAGGGTCATGCTAAAAGTTCAAGATTTCTTTTTATAATATTTGCTATTTAAAAAATTAGTCCCAGAGATTCAAAGCAAAAGCAAGGCTGCAACAAGAGTGTTTTACCTACTAAAAAGCAAAGGAAAACTAGATAAATGACTTAAATGGAGGTAGATTTTAGTTACATTTGGAATGAAGGAAAGCAGGAATTTTCCTATCCAGAAATATCCAGGTATGGTTGATTACCTGGATTTGGAGGCTGAGTTCTTAGTTTAAATCTCGTAACTGCTAATTGGTAGCTGTGATTTTCTTAAGTCTCAGCTTCTTTGTATTACAAAGGGATGATAACTGCATTTACTTCTACTCTCTCAAAAATAAGCAGAATATAAATCATTGTTGCGAGACCACTAGGGTGGCTTGTAGAGGACCCCAAGTGTAGGCTATATCCAATCTGGAGCGAATGCTTCTTCTAGATCTCAGGGAGTCTACAGATGAAAGAGATGTTCTCAAGACTTTCCATCTCAAGATTTTGTTATTCTATCAAGTAACCAAGCATATGAGGACTCCATCTTGAGGATTAGAATGAACAGGCAAAATCAGTAGGCCAGCTGGACCAGCGGCTCCATCCAGGCATATTTTCATTACTGTAAATGACTGATATACAAAAGGTCATGTCAAGCCACTAACTTTTCTTTGGCTAACGTAAGTCACACAGCTAAGCCCAAAAGTCAGTAGTGAGATGAAGATTGCTCTACTTATTTTTCTTGAAGATTCTGCCATGTCAAAAGGCAAAGTGAGTGTGTATACACTCCTATTACAATGATGGAATAAAAGCTTGGAAAGAATGAGCTAACATTCCACAGTCAATATGGAATTTATAGTATTCTAAAATAGAGCTTTTCTAAATCTAGATGGTAATCAAGGAACTAGACCGAAAGAAGTGAGATTTCTAAATTATAGCACAGTAAAAATTTAAAGAAACAACTCATTCCTGAATAGAGAGCATCAGAGCTGCATGGTCTCTGCTGGCCATGGCCTTTGAAGAGTGATGGATCCTGCCTGCTGGGATGTGATCCTCTACCTCCTCTGACTAGGGCTCAGGGTGTGGCTTTGTCTCCTGGACAGGCCAGCAAGTTTCCCTGATGGGCTCTGGCATCAGTTTCCAACACTACCAGTCAATCAGTTCTGACTTCCTGATGTCCCCTTGGTTCTAACCTCTCTTTCTGACGCCACTGTGAGAGGTTCCTAGTTTAGCTCTGATGCTACACTTAAGTCCTGTGTGAGACTTTGCTTGTCTCCTTAGTTCATTATGAGAGCTAGAATGAATCCCTACTCAGTCTTCTCCCACTGTTATTCCAACTGTTATTCCAAACCCATGTCTATTGTTTACTTCTCAAGTAATTAATTAATTAGGCTGTTCTAATTATTACTCATTCCTGTGTTTCCTCTAGCAGAAGAGGAATTCCTTGAGAGAAGTGTCATAGGTCTTGGAATGGTCATTTCACTTAACAATGTTTCATTATATCATTGATGAAGAAAATACAAACTCATTGGGCATTAGAAGAAATGATGTCACTCATGAATTTGCTTTTATTTCAATGTTTTGTCCAAAGTCACCACTTCCAAGAATCTACTGATGATGTTAGGTAAGGACTTACAGTGATTTTCTTGAATCCCTAGCCCAGAGCAAGTACTTGCTAATATCTAGAATTAAAGTAACTGGTCTCAATTGCTCCCTCCACCAACTCTAAAAGGGAGATGATCTTCATTTTGACAATCAAGAAGTTGGTTCTCAGAAATGGGAGTTAGGACACTGGCTAACGGAAATATTTTCATGAACTAGAAGTTAGAACTCTAACCTCAAACACCAGTTCCTTCCCACTCCCAACAAAATCTGACAAGAAACTCCAACATAAACCAAAATGCTCTCCAATACTCATGCCACAGACTTTTCTAGAAGGAAAATGATAGCCTATGGTTTGTGCCCCAATCAAGAGGTACTTTGTCCTTCACTCATCTTTGTCCTTCCCGTCATTTTTCTTAGCCTCTCAGTTAGGTGAACCTTCTATCCAACAATAATTAGGGGAAAACAATATGTCCATTCTGTGGTCATCCTTCATGCTGACTAATATCTGCTGCTTCTTTTCTTGTGTCTGCAGGTCAAGTGATAAAGGTAGCCCCGTGTGAGGCAAACACTCTTCAATTTGTTTATAAGCTGGTTTGCAGAGTCTTAGGAATAAAATATGCAACACAAGTCCAACATTTGAATGCAAAAAGACTATAATATTTAATGATTTTTCTCAACTTAACGCCACTTTTTCCTTAAAATTTCTACTTTTTAAATTAATTAATTAATTTTGGAAATTTCCCCACCTTTAGTGAGGAAGACTTTATATTTTTAAATGCTAAATAATTTATTTATATATAAATTTCACATCTTTGTTATCTTTGGGGTTCACCCCCCTGACCGTTCTGACCCTGTCCCTCCCCCAGTTGTGTACTTTAATTTGGTTGTTAGCTTGTTTTGACTTTTCTTCATGGCTTTTTGTTTATCGTTCCCGTGTCCCATATAATAGTGAAACCATTTGGTTTCTATCTTTTTCTTTCTGACTTATTTCTGCTAATATGATTTCTTCTAAGTCCAGCCAGGTTATAATAAAATCATCCAACTTGTCATTTTTAATTGATGAGTAATATTCCATTGTGTATATATACCACATCTTTTTTTATCCAGTCATCTGTTTTGGGACATTTCAGTTGCTTTTTAACTGAAAACCCCAAATCAGTCTATTTTTTTTTGAAACCAGTCATGACTGGAGCAATTTCATTTATATTTATAGTGAAATTCCAACTGCATATACTCTGCCCATGATTAATTCACAGATGAAGGACTCTGAAGTTTGAATGTTCTGAGTAAGTACAAGGCAGGGCAGAATTAAAAAATGGTAGCTGAAGCTAATAATTTGAATGTCTAAAAAAATCAGAAATCACAGTTTCTAGTTTAAAAATTTATGATCCCTTAGAAAACTACTTTTTTATGTAGAGAAGGAAAATATTAATCCTATGTTAACTAGACTGTGGCAAGAAGCCATATCTAAGCTTCAAACTTCTTACTTTCATGTCTCCTCTTGGCATAACCTTAGTAGGAATGTTATCCAGAACCTTCTACTGTCAGGAGATGACTATAATATTTGGCTGTCAGGGAATTTGAAGTGAGAATTGCAGTTCTAAATAGGTTTGTGCTGCAAAGAAAATGCTTCCTTTCCTTGTGATAGAGGAGAGTTTTCCATAATGTTGTTTGAAACATACATGATCAAAATCTTATTTATCTAGTTTTATAGACTTTTATGCTCTTCAAGTTACTGAATGTACTGATAAGTTGGTGCAAATTAAAAAAAAAAATCAAACAAGTTAACAGGCTTCCCTCACAATGAGTAGCCAAGCCTTAACAAGCCTTACATTTGTGTACAGTAAGTCAGTCCAAAATGGACATACTTTCTCTCTCTCTCTCCAGTCCATGTGCATTCAGGCAAGCAGCTGTAGGTCCTTGTGGTCCCTGCTTTCCCCCTCACAAGCTCCTAACTTCTCTGCCTCAGTCTCCTCATCTGTTAAATGGAGGTGTTAATTGTCCTACTGTATAATCTATGTAAAAGGCTCAGAATAGTGCTTAGAATATAGAAAAAACAGTGTCTGTATTAGTTATTCTTTTCATTATTGCTGTTATAACTTAGACTGGGACAAACATCCTGCAAATTAGTAATGAAACAGTATTTTAAAGAATTAATAAAGCTAATGGTTGTAACAGAGAAAATATCTGTCTCAAGAAACCATTATCTTTCCCATGCTGGGGGTGGGAAGGTGACTCTATCTTACGTTTTCCCTAAGGATGGCCCATGGATTGGATCTTTCTGAGATTGTTTGATGACAGAAGGAAAAGCACTTTCTCCTGAAGAGAAAGGTTTTTTTTTTCTGTTTAACCAAGCTAAGAAGTGGTTAGAAACACAATGTCTAGAAATATCATGCTTGATTCCTCAACATGGTACTACCACTTACAAGCTGTGTGCCTTTGAGCAACTGTATTGACCTCTCTGTGCCAGAAATCTTCATTGGTAAAATGCAGAAAATGATAGAATAGAATTAACCTGATATCACTGGATAGAGCTTGGTGAGTTGAAACATGTAAAGTACCTAGAACTAAGCCTGCAGCATAGTAAACACTCAACAGCTAAGTAACTGATATTAACTATATACTAACTTCTTGTTCTATTGTAGTGTAATTCCTTCCTTTATCCAGGGTTATCTATATATGTTGAGTTTCTTGTTATCTGTTGAGGTTGCCAAGAATCTCACTCCGGGATAGTAGTAAGCTACTTGATTAGAGGGAGAAGAGTTATCCTAATTCTTTCCATAGTCACAATTTAAAACCAGTCTGTTCTGGAATTCAATCGATAACATCTAATATGTAAAAAGACTTGTGTCTATGATTTAAAATTCTAAATCGGCATTGTATATGACAATTGTTATCTTCTTTGTGGAACTGGATTGTGAAGTCTTTCTGTAAGTAGACACAATGCAAGCATGCCCAAGATTATCAGAGCTCCTGATATTTTATTTCATAGCATCCCATATAAATTCACTCTTTTCTCCTGCAAGTCAACACTTCCCTCACAAATCGAGTTTCTACTTCCCAAACCAAATCAAACTGTAGAAGTCCTCCTAGAAACCTTTCTTCATTATTCCTAATTTTTTTTTAGTATTATTCATAAGCAATTTAGTTTTTGCCAACTTTCCTCCTACTTTCTTCCTATATCCTTTTATTCCAATGTGTCATATTTTTATTTTGTCAACTCAATTGGAACAAAATCAAATTTTGTCTGGAGACTCTGCTAGGATTTTTCTGTCTGCCTTGTTATAATATTTTGAGAATGACTGTATTCAGTGGGTTGGAGGAAGATACCGGTTTTGTTTTAAATCCCTACAGGAATCATTCACTCATTCATTCACATGCCTTTGGCAACCCCATGTGCTGGGAATGTGTCCTACAGCTGTCACAATGGTGAAATAAGTTGATGTTAAATGGGACTGTACCTAAGACATTTGCCAACTTTATTGGGGCCTTGTGACAGCGTCACAGTTGGGGTTAAGTAGGTGCTTGGTTTAAGCACAATTGTTCGTTTTTACTTAAGTCATTAATGCTTACGACAGTCAAAATGCATTAGATATTTCCTATTTTCACATACTCCTTGAGAAGACAAGTTCTATCACCATTTCCCTTGCAAACAAAAAACAAAAACAATGATCCAGAGAAAAGCTAGATCTCTTTCTTGGAGTTGATGCAGGAACATGCAGACTGAGGGACCTGGCTCACTCCATGGATTCTCTTAGTGCATGGGATGTTTGATATTGCCCCTTTTGTAATTTTATATAAAAGTCTAGACCCAGAGATATAAAATATGAAAGTTGAAGATATTTACTCCAACTAATGGAATTTAGAATACAAACTCAGCAATTTTTTTTTATTTTTCCATGACTGAAGTAACCAGAGCTACCGTGGTTTCTTCTTCTCTTGGCTAGGGGGATCTATGCTTTTTCTGTAGTGAACTTGGTCACTCAGTCCTTACCAAAGAATATCAGCCTAAAACTTGATATAATTTTACTAGGCAATGACACATCTCTGTCAGAAAAGTGTTGTTAGGATTCTTGTTAGTCCAGAAATGTCCTTGTTAGCTACTGTGCCCAAGGAATGCTAGCAAGGCCACATTTTCTTCTTTCAAGCTAAAAGAATAATTTCTTTTGTAGATTAGTCATATATATCCAAAGCATTTCACATGATTTACACTTGAAGAAACAAAAAACCCTCTTTAGAATTTAAAAGTCACTTAAACAGATTGGCTTATTTTGAGACCAAGACCAAGATTGGCTTATTCAACTTGAGTCCAAAGACTATGTTTTGTGGTGGACTGAGAAACCCTGAACAATTCTGAGCCTATGATGACTGGTCTGATAAATTTTTAACCTGACCTTTTCCTAACAAGGTCTTGATACCTGTCGTTGGCCACACAGGGTGGTCTGGATAGCACAGGCACAGATGTGGAGAAGAGGCTACATGCTGTGGTCACCTGCATCAGAACTCTGCGTCAGCTTCAGGAACACCCCCTCAGCTCTGTCTTGGAAGTGTGGGGAAGAAGAAAACAGCTTTAATGAAGCCATATCCGGAGGATGCCAGGTGTGAAGTGGGAAGCCTTGAGAACTCCCAGTTTTCCAAGGAACTGGGCTACTTAGGTGGCACTTGATTAGATTCAGTCATTCCAGCCACCTCCCCGAGGACATGATTTTTATTTTTAGAGGAGCCTCCATTTGCTGACTGTCGTGAAGGGAACACTCAGGAGGAGCTATTAGCAGTCACTTGTTTCAGTAAACACTGAATGTAACATATGCCTCTCAAGTAATGTGTATCCAAACATACAATTTACAAATAATTAACATCATGTTAATTAGTCACATTAATTTATGCCACTTTGTGGAATTATTTCCTCAGAGTGTTTAGGAACGCTGCCAGGAGCTTGAGCCAAACAGTGTGAAAATGTGCTTGAAGTTAGCAGTTGTGAGTGGCTGTGGAACACAGCTTGAGCGCCTGGTGCTGGGCCTGCAGCTGATGGGAAGCACCCCGCCTCCGGCTGCCCTGCTTGGGAGACCCAGGCACTACAGGAGTCCTGTGTCACCTTCCCGCTGCGCACACTCATCTTCATTCTTAGATTTTTGCTGACCCATGCTGAGTGACCCCTTACCGCACCACCTAACATCCACGACCAGGTACTTGGAGATGGGAGCAGCAGGCCAATGGGAATGTGTCTCACAAGCAGTAAGACTGCACTACCAGTGTTGTCTAGTGACTAAAACACCAAACCCAGTGTGTCAAACTGGGAATTTCTTCCCTGTAAGCAAGTCTCTGAAAGTGTCAAGTGGTAAAGAGAAAGTATTGATGTCTTCAGATCAGGAGAGGTCCCTAGAAAGTTTTCCTCTGTCTTGAAAACACTGGCACCCTCCCCAAGATGGAATCCTGCTCTTCCCAAAGTGCTTAAAACCAGAACAAGATGGTGAAATCCAGCTGAGCAGTTGAGAAGTGAAAAGAAAGATGTGGTGTGAAGACAGACTTGGTAGACTTTGCAAAGAGAAACAAACAAAACCAAACAACAAAATTAAGTTAAGGTAGAAGTACTGACAGAGACGAGAGGCCTGGCATGTCTCAGCAACTGAGCCCGAGGGGATCAAGACAGCTCCCTGAACAGTTCCATAATTGGTGTAAATATTGGCGCAAACAATTTGTGTGAAAATTCAAAGAAGACAAACCACAGAAGGTGAGAACTTAGAGCAGTAAAAGGAAATGAGAAATGATAGAAGGAACAGGATCCTGGGAATCTCTGAGACTCTGTATATCAGTTAAGAGAGGAAGACTGAAGTTGATTAGCAGCAGAATTCCTTCCTTCCAAATCTCTGTTTATGTACTAGAAAGTGCCTATTATGTACAGTCTAGGTCATGACAAGCTACCACCACTCACCCACATTATGGGGGAATTTAGATTAAATCAAGTGACAAAGTGATGAGTCTGAAGGGGCACAGGAGAGACACTGAGATATAGCACCCTACATCATCTGTCCTCAAGGAGTTTAACAATGGATTGAGAGAATTAGGTGTATGCATAACAAAGCATAACACATTATCTTTCTCTCTGTATGTGTATATGTATTTATATAAATGTATATATATATTTATACACACATATATAAATATATATACATACACAGAAAGATATGTTATGCTATATATACATATAAACCATATAAAACATGATGTAAATGGCAATAAAATATGATATAGATGCCAAAAATGAGAATCGAATTTAAGCTGTAGTACCCAAAGGAAGCAATGATCCATCAAAAATTTAGGAAAATTTAACTGAAAGCCACTTTCTAGATATTTGTTCTTAACTATGAAAAGAGGAAAATTCTATATATTATTTTCATCTGGACACATTGACATACACACACACACACACACACACACAGAGTAAAATAAGGTTACTTCCCCCCCTAAGAAACGCTTGATTCATTGGTATGAGAATTACATTTAGTCTATAACTTTCCCCCATAGTCCTGGTTAATAACAATATATTTTAAGTGTTACTTTAAAAATTTTATTTAGGGCCTATTTGATTCACTTTAACTTTGATTCAATTTGATTCTCTTTAATATTTATCCAGTAATGTTTCAGAATCCCAAAGATATGAATACATGAAAGCTCTTCCCTAATGTCCAGGAAACCATTGAGAATATAAAAGCAGCCCAAAAAAAATCATCCTAGGGTTTAAGGATGTTCTGAAACTTCAAAGAGATTCGAATGAAATCTGCACCTATTTTGCCCAATCTGAAATTGCACTCGGCAGGAGAAGCGCTTCTCCCCGTGCAGAAATATAAAAATGCATTTGAAAAAATAGATCCATATTTTAATTAAAAGGGGGCCATTCTGAGCCCAGCATGTGCAAGCATGGCATTAATATTTGTGATACTAGCCCTAGGGGACAGGGGGCAAGGAGGGTCTTGCATCAGCAGCGGGAAGTCAAAGTTGAGCCTTCTTGAAATCCAGATTCTCGCAGACATGAAGGGGCCTGTTCTTGCTTCAAAGTACAACCCAAAGACAAGGCACATTGATGGCAGGTCCAGAGACCCATGGGGGGGGGGGGGTCTGTGGCATGATCAATGTTAAGCAGGATAGAGTTTTGGAAGAAGAAAAATGCTGTACATACAGATGAGTACGGGACCATGTGTGTGTGACTGTCAGCACAAATGCATGAACAAATCTCAAGCCACGGCTACACAAATTTAAAATAAGAGCAATTTGCTCAACAGACTTCAGAAGAGATAGTCTACTGAATAACCCTGCCATTTATTGGCATTACTTATTCAATGGCGTATGACAGTTATGAACACTGGGCCCTTAGTAGGCATTTAACAAAAATGCACATATTAAGCTGACTTGAAGCAGCAACTCTGCAAACTCATAATGTGGACACAGCTGGTATGGCTGTTAGTCAGTCCTGGCATACTCAACACTGCTGGGTTTATGGACACTTCTACTTAAAATGTAGCAGTTTTTTTTTAAAAAAGCATTTTTGTGTGCATGAGTCATTTTTCTTATCTTATATGGTACATTTTCCTCTCTTAAAATGCTCATAATTTTGTAAAGAAAACATCTTTGAAAAATGTAATCTGATTCCTGAAGGCTTGAATTTTATATTGCTGTGACATGTTTGTTGGTCAAAAGTTACAACAATAACTTCACACTTAACTTTTTAAGTGTTAAAGGATGACAGGGCAGGGAGTAAGTAAGAGACTAGCTTTGGGTGCTTCTCTTACCCTATGTCTTTTCTGCTTGTCATAGAAGAAGTAAGGTTTAGGTGACTCAGCTTTTAGAACTTTATGGAAGTGACATAACACAATATGGCGCCCACCAGCCATAGTTGGCTACTAAGTACTTGAAATTTAGCCAGTACAACTGAGGGACCAAAATTTTAATTTTGTTTCATTTCAGTTGATGTAAAGTTAAATTTAAAAACTGAATTAGTGCAAAATACCTTTCAATCAACTATAAATTTATGTTTGGATTATATTTCCATTTAACTATTGCATCACTAAATATTATTGCCATTCCACAGTGAGCATACCGTATCCGTGGGCCATTTTTGTTATAAGACATAAACACTGCATGACATTGTGTGTTAATCCTTGTTAATAGACTGATTCAGTTAAAAGATCTTCTTTTCTAGTTACCACATAATATTATAATGCATTTGTTTGACTACTTTATACAAGAAGAATAAGTTATAGAAATAGCTATGCAAATCATAATTGGGGATTAATTAAAATAATTGTCTAAGTGTCCATGAATGACTGACCATATGAAGGAAATGCGGCATGTATGTATACACACACACACAATGGAATATAATTCAGTCCTATAGGAGAAAATCTTGCTATCTGTGACAACATAGATAGAGTTGATGGCATTATATTAAGTGAAATAAGTCAGAGAAATAAAAATGCTGTATGAACTCATTTAGAAGTGGAATTTAAAATAAATTAATAAGTAAAGTCAGAGATGGAGAGAATAGATTGGCAGTTATTGCCAGAAACATTGGTGGAAGGATGAGCATAGAAGGTGGAGGTAAAAGATACAAACATGAGTTATAAATAAGTCATGGGGATGTAATGTACAGAATGATGATGACAGTTAACAGTGCTAGACTTCATGCTCAAAGGTTGCTCAGAGAATAAGTCTTGAAAATTCTCATCAGAAGAAAATAAATTATAAGTATATATGATGATAATTGTAGACTAGGTATACTATACTGCTCATTTACACATACATATATATCAACATCATGTTGACACTTGAATCTAATGTTATATCAATTATACCTTGATAAAAATGATTGTTATAATAATTCTAATGTTACAAATGATTCCTTTTTATTAATAAGTCAATATTTTAAAATATTTTAAAATCTAAAAAGATAGTCCTCATGCAAACTCATGGGGAGAATTACAAGTGAGTTCTAGAACTAGAAAAGTTAAGAACAAGATGAGGACTAGCTCACCTTTCAGGATGGGTGATTCCACTTTACTGCAACAGAACAAAGTTTTTGAACAAAATAATTTAAGGTAATAAAGAAGACAAATTAAACAGATGTTCTCAGCAAATATATGGTAAATTTCAAGTTCCATCCTCCCAATACTCACATCAAAAATGTGGTGACTAGAAAACATGGCTCTTAGAAAAACTTAAATTACACATGTCAATGGCATTGTGTCTCTCTCCATCCATCCATCCATCCATCCATCCATCCATCCATCCATCCATCCATCCATCCATCCATCCATCCATCCAGTCATCCATTCATCCATCCATCACTCCATTATACAGTTTTATGGTTGATGTCAAATCTTCAAGCTCTACCCCGAATCAGTTCCCATTGCCACCATCATCTGTAAAGTATCATCCATCACCTCTCACTTGCTTTAAATTGGTTGCCACTTTACTTGTCTTCAGGTTTCACTCTCATCTCCTGAATCCTATCCTCTGTGTAGTGGCCATGGGATCTTTTACAAGTGTAAATAAGAATTCTTATTCCACTACTCTCAGAAACACACATGCAATGTATAGAGAGACCAACAAATGGACAAATAAAGTGAACACACATCTGTAGGTTATACCAAATTAGTAATTACCAGAAGGGAAGGAGGAGGGGGTGAGGCAAGGGGATCAATGACATGGTAAAGGCTTGAATTGGACTTTTAATAGTGAACTTAATGTAATAAATACAGATGCTGATTTTTAAATATGTACATCTGGAACTTATATAATGTTATAATTCGTTATGTCACTAAAATTATCATATATATACATATATATGTATATATATATATATATATATATATATATATATATATATATTAAGTAGTCTGAGACAAGGTCCACAGGCCCTGCATAAACAGGCCATGGTTGTCATTTCTAAGCACTTCTACCCCCCCCCTCTGACCACCCTGGCCTTTCTGTTTCTTGGATTATGTTCTGTTTGTTCCCACCTCAGGCCTCTGGACTCACTGTTCCCTGTCTCTGGAGCACTCCTTCCTCATCTCTTCATGCATTTGTTGACTAAATAAATAAATGGGCATACACTGAAGGGTGAATTGGATAAGACATTAGGATTTCATCCATTCACTCAACGTTCTATCTATTCATCCACTTATTTTAGCAAACAAACATTCTTAGTCCCCACTATTTGTCAGGCATTTGGCTCATAGTTGGGAATCTGGGTAGTTTAAAAATCTTTTTTGTATAGGTCATAATAGGGAAAATGGCCTGGGTTTGTTTTTTTCTGTTCTCCTAAACTTTAGGTAGATTAAATTTATCAGCAGCTAAGTCACTGCAATGACTTTATGTTGCCATTATATTGTGGGGAAAAAAAAAAACAGACCCCCACAAAAAAATCCCCCAAACTAGAACTTGACTTGATGTCATAAGCAGAATATAAAAAGTCCATGGCGTTATGTGTCTCAATCCGGGTGGGAAACAGAAAACAGAAACTCCAGTCCAATTGATGGAATGGAAGAGGTCAGCAGAGCAGGTTTCTCTTGGGCAGGGGCTGAATCTTATTAGTTTTTGTACCCTCAGCACTAGGCCTGCAGTAGAAATTCGATAAATTCTTACTAAATTGAAATCATCACAATCAGCCCTTAATAAGACTGAATTCCTTGCAGGCAGGTCTATGGTGCTAGATCTCTGTAGCCTCCAGACCTCCCCTGTACCATGGTCTCTGTCATCATTTACATGTACTGGGGTTAAAACCTTAAATCCTAAATGCCCAAGGATGTGACGTAGATGCATGACAACCCAGCTGTGAGACACCAGGGAGTGATAGCACTGGGAGGTAGGGAGGATTTTTCCCACTTGTAGGAGCCCTGTGTTGCCAGATCACCTAATAATTTTTTCAAACTCCACAATTTTGATTTTCCCTTTGTAGCTCTTATTTTTAAATATTGGTCATTACTTCAGAATGCTTGAAAGAAAGTTGCAGGACATATACGTGCTTATTTGTGTTGGGAATGCAGGGCAGTCAGTTTGTGACCTTAACATTAAGTGAAGGGTGCAGGAATAAACACTGTTAAAGAATCTTTCAAGCAACAGGCACAGCATGAAGTGTTTTCCTTTGTCTTCTTCTTTACAGTCCTCATCTCTCTGATGAGTAGACATCCTCACCTCTACTTACAGAAGACAACAGGAAGACTCCAGAGGGTTAAATAGCTTGCTCAAGGTCATACTTCCAGGAACTTGGTGGGCTAGGGACAGAAAGTCAAAGCCACTGCCATTTCCAATACAGTGTGCTGCTTCTAATTACAACTGCCAGAACAATTCTAAAGCAGGGTGGGAAAAACCCAAGCCCATTCTCTTTTCAAGAGGCCCCGCAATTGGGCCTGACTTTTCAGATGGGGTCACTGGTGACACATGAACAGGAGCAGCACCTGGGAAACATTTTCCAGAGAAAGATGCAACAGTATGTCTGCCCTCCTTCTGCTGCACTCTCTCCAGCAGGTCGGTACAGAGTAGCCCCGAAACATGAAAGTGGCATGTAGGGAAAAGGCCTCAGATCCGCTTGGCAGTTTGATCTTCCTGACTGTGGTCTGTAGAGGCTCATTGTGCAGACATGTGTTTTTGCTTAGAAATGCAGAGAGGTGGATAAATCACTGGACTGGCGTCCCCGGAGCCAGCTCCATTAACTTTCTTGGCATGATCTCACCACTTAAGTCAACATGACTTAAGAGTTTATATAACATTTTATTAGGCTTTAATTCCATACTTTTCCTGAATTTCAATGTTCGTCTGCTGGGTGGAAAAGAAATGTTGCTCTTACTCAAAGACCAAAGTTTTCTAATTTTAATTTGTTTTTAGTTTATTTGGTGAGTTCTAATTTCACATGGGCAGAAGAGAGGGAGCTATGAATACTTCTAAAGGGGAAAAAAAAAATCACAATGTGCATACAAATAATCAGCTCCATGTTATCAGCCTTCTAAGAAAAGTCAATGAACAGAAGTTCAGAGTTCAATATGAAAAAGAGAACAGAATCATTCTACTGTGAGTATAAGCCAAGTGACTTTGGTGACTATGTTGGATGATGTTTATCTTCTGACTCCTAATTTCCTGTTTTGTAATCCTTATCAGACTTTTGGTAACTGTGTAGCTCAGTGTTCTGATTTTTTTTTTTTTTTTTTTTTAATAAATGATGCCTTTAGAACGCAATTGAAAATTTACTGCTTGGACAAAATCATTAGGTCAGGTGGATCTCAATGAGGAATGATTTTTGTCTAAAAGCATTTTTGTCATGATTTGAGGTTGGCTACCAGCATCTACTGGGTAGATGCACAAGACATTTCACTGTGGGTGAAGAGAGATCTTCTTGGCATGGAGACACTACGAAGGCATCTTCATCCCAGACAGAGAAAGAAAGTGCAAATATCTCTTCCTCTGCTGCAGAAATATTACTTTGCAGAGGGATGCTGATGATGTCTCCTGTAGCTCCAGAGAAGGCACAAAATTTAGGGAGACTGAACTCAAGCTACAAATTTTGCACAGGTCACCCAGTGGTCGTACGCAAGTTACGTACCCAAATTGAAACTCAACTTTCTTCCATATAAATAGAGTTGAGGATGATACTGATACCTTTCTGGCTGTTCTCACAGGATTCTGAGACTATTGGTGAGATAAGACGGTCTACCACCACCAACATCATCACCAAAAAGAAATGAAAAGGTCAATATGGAAATGTTTCCTTCATTCACTTTAAAAAAAAATTTCATTCAGTTTTCTGCAAATATTTACTGTGTACCTATTGCTTGTCCAGGTTCCTTCCAGGCTCTACAGTTATAAATACAAGCAAAATAGCAACAACTCATCCTTTTACTGCATCCATTCCTACTCTCCATATGTTCTTATAAATTCTTGATAGAACAAGAACATGCTTGGAAATAGATGCTATAGGCCAGTCCTGGATTCTTGATTTCAGGGTCCATTTGATAACCAGAGACCCTGAGATCAGGACATAACTCAGCTTTGAAAGGGCAGAAGACAGGTGTTAGGATGGGCAAAAGAACAGACAGATGGATCAGTTGGAGTTTGACCCAGATGGAGCCAGCCACAGGCTTGCCCCTTTCCAGAAACATCAAGAAGAAAGCCATCATCCTACAGGAGATGAGGGAAATCTTTACATGTGAGAGAGATGTTCTCAGGCAATGAACTCCCTTGAGCATTAAAAACTGACCACTGATCTTACAGACTTCATACACCCTGTATTTCCCAACCATTCTTCTAACATCCCCAAAGCCTCTACTATTCTCTACCCACAAGCACCCACAGACCCCATAGAAGTGCTCTGGATGTATATCAACAGTCACACTGGATGTGAACTTGTGTCTGTTTTGCACTTTTGCTATTAACCGCCCCCCCCGCCCCCCGTGAAATCAAAGAACAAAGGAAATGAGCAAATAGTCTGGACAAATGGGCTACAGTTTGCCAGGTACTATGACCCATGTGAATGGTTTCCAGCTTCAGAAATAGATCAGAACTTTTGGGGTGCTCTAGAGAAACATGGAGACTGCACAGTCCTGTGGTTAAGAAACAGGTGGAATGGGATAAAAGCTCCTTTTCTACTTACTAGCAAAGGACCTGGACAAGTTGCTTAGCTTTTTCCAACTGTAGTTTCCCCATCTTTGATGAGGCTCATAGAATTATGATTACATACAGTTGTGAGAAATAATGGAGATAATTTATGCAAAAAAACCCCAAAACAGTAGCTGGCATCTAATAATAAGAGAAAACTATCTAAAAATTGTAGCTGTTTTTATTTTTGATTGCTGCCATCATCATCACCCTTGCTGTAGAAGCCTTTGATCCCAACCCAAAGCCAGGCATCAATATAATAATTGTTTCATGATTGAGAATTACAAATTTAGGATTAGCAGTTACTCCATGATGACTGAGGAGTAAATACATGCTTGTATGAAACAAAGACCACTTGCCACAGAAGTGAGGCAGAGCAGAAAGTGAGTCAAGAATGAGAATGAGAAGAATGTCTTGACATTAGTGGAAGAACTCATGGAAGCATGTTCTCTGAAATTTTAATGGATAAGGTAGGTATTATCCTGGAAACTTTCCATACAGATCTTAACCTTGAGCCAAAGGAAGCCCTTGGAGAACAGTTGGTTTCCTTCCAGTTTTCGATTATTTATTTTTCCTTCTACAAGACAAGTAGAAGGGAAGGAGGTTACTAACTGGCTGCTGGAAAGTTCTGCATGAAGGTCTATGTGAAACACCATTGTACACATCTTTCTGTTTACACTTTAACTTGAAATAGTGTGGCTGGACCCCCACTCAGGCCATTCTGCCCACTCTGACAATCCTGGCCCTTCTCCATGTTCCACCTTGGCCCTGGTAATTAATGTCTTGTTAGACTTTGCCCCAAATCCTGCATGGAAGAGGTGCAGCCATCACTTCTTGAAAGAAGAAAAGAACCCAAGAGAAGCTTAGTGCAAATGGCAGCTCAACGATAAGAATGGAATATGAAACTTCTGAACTCCCTGCCCCAGACGCCTGTTTTTTGTAGAGTCCTTAGCTCCCACACACACATAAATATGTGGATAAAAATATAACATTCACTTGGAACAATGAGGGATACCTTAAAATATTGGTTTTATTTTCCTTAATTTAGAGGATGATTTGGAATTGGATGTCAAACAGAAAGAGTACACCTTCCCCCAAGATCTGCTACTGATCTGTTGGACTGGATGCAGGAAGAGTAACTAAACTCTCCATCTATTTGCTTCCAACAGTCAAAGAATAAAGAAAGAAAAGTCTTTCTCCTAGGGAGCTCAAGCACTTCTATCTGTATACTTCCTCTGGTTCTTACTATTTCCTTTAAAATCACGTAGTTTCCTCTCCTAGCCATAGACATACTGAAAGGTTGTCTCTAAGGTGAGTGGTCAGTTCCAGTGAAAGTGAGACCTCACTTTGGGGGTGTGCTGACTGCTGACAGTCAGCTCTCTGGACACACAAACCCTGACTATGCTGCCTGATGGATGCTGCGGTATAAATACTTGCACTATGGATGACTGTGAGCAATGAACCAGATGTTAGAGAGGACAAAATTGGGAAGAGAAGCTTGGTAGAGGCAGTCCTGAACTGTTGGCAGCTGACCCCAGCACCTATCTCTCTCCTTGATGGCACTGGGTGGTGGCTCCCACCTCTCCCATCCACCTTCATGATATTGACAAGTGTGGTTTTTGAAGGTGTTCTATCTGTCAGCATTGCCTCTGCCCTATGTTCCTAGGTCTATTTCAGATTTACCAATTTTGTCCCACTTCATGATGGAAACCTCCCAGATGGTCAATACCAAGGAGTGGAGTCTTTACTGAAGGGCTTCAGTTCCCCCATGACATTTTTATCTTGGGAAAGAGAGTCCACAAAAATGATCATCACATTAGCTCGAACCAATATAACGATTAACAATTTACTTCCAGCACTCCTGGAAGACAGGCAGAGGTTGGAGGGGCAGAGCAACATGAAGTTTTAACAAAAGTGGAAGAGAAAACAGGACCTAGAAAAGATGCGTAGCATCACATTAGGGGTTGGTGGAGCGTAGGGGCAGTGAGGTATTTGAGGGAGTCAGGAGTAAGGAAATGAAGAGCTGGGTGGGAACGGAGATCCTTATTACTCATCCGAAATCTGAAGGAGTTCTTGAATTTCCATTTTATGCATGACCAATGAGTTATGAAGGAAGACCAACATCACACCACTATCATAGAAGTGCTTTTTAAAAATTCTTGCTGTTCAGGTTTGTATGTGTGTGGTGACAGTTCTTCCCACGAGGCATAAAACAATGGCCTGTATTAAATTGTCATTACCTTTTCCCCACCTTTCAAGGGTCTGCAATATACACACACTTGCACTTTCTGCATGACTACAAAACTTTCAATCTGGTTTCTTTGCAGAGGTTCCCTATGTATTGCATGGTGTCACCTCGGTAGTCTAAGTAAAATAGTAAAGTATGACCTAAATTAACCCATGTACTAGAATAGGTATATAGGTAGTATTCTCCAAGTGGAGAAAAATCCTCAAAATATCTTTTAGGAATTATCAAAAGAAATGCCCACCTGGAAGCGATAAATGTGACACCTTATGGGAAAGGACTGTCATGTGAGATCATTTGGTTTCGTGTGGGTCCTACAATCAAAGGCTAGTGGTTATAAGAGGTTAGAAGGGAAAACAAACAGACCCAGGGAAAAGACCAATGAACAACAGAGGCAGAAACTGGAGGGATGTGGCTACAAACCAAGGAATGTTAAAGATTGCCAATGTTCTATATATTTAAAAAATGTCATTGGGATTTTTATTGGAATTGCATTGAATTTGTAGATTGCCTTTGGTAGGATGGTCATTTTGATAATATTAATTCTTCCAATCCATGAACAGGGTATGTCTTTCCATTTCCTTATGTCTTCTTCTATCTCTTTTAGGAGTATTTTTAAATTTTCTTTGTATAATTCTTAAATTTTTTGTTAGGTTTATTCCCAAGTATTTAATTTTTTTTGGTGCGATGGTAAATGGGATAGTTTTTCTGATTTCTTCTTCCTCTGTTTGACTTTTTGCATATAGGAAAGCCACTGACTTCTGTGTGTTGATTTTGTATTCAGCTACCTTACTGAACTGGTTTATTATTTCAAGTAATCTTTCTGTGGAATTTTTTGGGTTTTCTATATAGAGAATCATGTCATCAGCATATAGTGATAAATTCAGTTCCTCTTTACCTATTTGTATCCCTTTTATGTCTTTCTCTTGCCTTATCACCCTAGCTAGAACTTCCAGTACAATGTTAAAGAGTAGTGGGGAGAGTGGGCATCCTTGCCTAGTTCCAGATCTCAACTGGAATGATTTTAGTTTTTCCCCATTAGGATGATATTTGCTGTAGGTTTGTCATAGATGGCTTTTATTATGTTGAGGTAAGTTACTTTCATCCCTAATTTTTCAAGGGCTTTTATCATGAATGGATGCTGGACTTTATCAAATGCTTTCTCTGCATCTATTGATATGATCATGTGGTTTTTAACAAAAGACCCCATATATCAAAAAGCCTCTTGACCAGGAAAAAAAAGAAAATGGAGGTATTATAATTCCAAACTTCAAACTATACTACAAAGCCATAATAATTAAAACAGCATGGTATTGGTACAAAAACAGACAATCAGACCAATGGAACAGAATTGAGTGCCCTGAAATAAAACCATACATAGTCAACTAATTTTTGACAAAGGTGTGAAAAAGTTACCTTGGAACAAGATAGCCTCTTCAATAAATGGTGCTGGGAAAATTGGACTAAGACATGCAAAAAAAAATGGACCAAGAAATCTCCTTTACTCCATGTACAAAAATCAACTCAAAATGGATAAGAGACTTAGTGGTCAGACCTGAAACCATAGCATACATAGAGGAAAACTTGGGCAAAACTCTCCATGAACTACAGTTCAGAAATCCCTTTCTGGAAACATATACAGATGGTAAAAAAAAATGAAGGAAAACATAAACAGATGGGACTACATCAAACTAAAAAGCTTCTGTACAGCAAAAGAGACAACAGAAAAACTAAAAGATGGGGAAAAATCTTTGCCCTCCACATGAGTGACAAGGGTTTAATAACAAAGATCTATAAGGAACTCACACAACTAAACAAAAGCAAAACAAAAAGCCCAATCAAAAAATGGGGAGAACTAAAAAGACACTTCTCCAAAGAGGAAATACAAATGGCCAACAGGCACATGAAAAATTGCTCAACATTGCTAGTAATAAGGGAAATGCAAATCAAAACCACAATGAGATACCATCTTACACAATGGGCCACATCCAAAGAACGGGCAACAAGAATTGCTGGCAAGGATGTGGAGAGAAAGGAACACTATTACACTGCTGGTGGGAATGTAAACTAGTCTAGCCACTATGGAAAGTGGTGTGGAGGACCCTCAAGTTAATGAAAATGGAACTGCCATTGGACCCAGCAATTGCTCTTTTGGGAATCTACCCAAAAGAGACCTCAATGTGGATACAAAGGGACACCTGAGCTCAGATGTTTACTGCAGCACAATTTATAATTGCAAGGTCATGGAAACAACCTAAATGCCCCAAAATGGATGACTGGATGAAAAAAAATGTGGTATATATACACAATGGAATATTACTCATCAATTAAAAATGACAAATTCGACAATTTTATAACAACATGGATGTACTTAGAAGAAATCATATTAGCAGAAACAAGCCGTAAAGAAAAAGACAGAAACCAAATGGTTTCACTAATATATGGGATATGGTGAAAAAAATAAACAAAAGCCTTGAGGAAAAGTCAAAACAAGCTAAGCACCACACTGAAGTGTACAACTTTGAGCAGGAGGGAAAGGGGGGGAAGGAAGGGAAGGGTGGGGAGGGGCAAATCCCTGAGATTACAATGTTGTGAAATTTATATATAAATAATAAAAAAAAAAGGAAAAAAAAAAAGATTGCCAATGGCCACCCAAAGCTGGAAAAGAGGCATGGGACAGATTTTTACCAGACTCAGCAGCTTGTAAACACCTTGGTTTCAGACTTCTGGACTCCAGATCAGAAGCAAATTGATTCTCTTGTTTTAAGTAATTAATACTGTGTTGATTTGTTCTATCAACCACAGGAAATAAATGCAAGATGACATAAGTTTAAAGAGATGTGAAAAAAAAAAGCTGCATTTCATGGGCTGTACAGAGTTACAGGGGGTTTCACTTGCCCTTTGCTGGCTCACATGAGCACCCATCAGCAGAGGAGCATGCCAGGCTCAGGACACTGCCCACACAGAACCAGAAGCAAAGGGAAGTGCTGGGGAGAGGAAGCTTGTATGCCACAAAGATGACCCCCAATTTAAACCCTACATAATCATGGCTCATCCCTGGTGCTCATCCCTAGAAGAGACCCAGAGGTTGAGGCACATTGAATATAAACATGAAGGTGATCTGCCTCCATCGAAACCAGTTACAGGCAGCCCTCAACATTTCTATAGGCAGTCAGTAACGGTGGCTTTAAGCACAATGACATATAACAAAACCACTCTTACGAAAGGTTGATAAATGGGAACAAGCATTAATTTCCTATGTCATATTTCTATGTCATATTTCTTTTTTTTTAATTAATTTTTTTTCTAAATTCTTTTAATTTCTTACACAGGTAAATGGTTACTGGGATGCCTTTCCTCCTCCACTCCCTTCCCCCTTGTGTTCACTCAGTCTCCATGCTCATTGTTTCTTTTTTGGTTTATGTTGGGTTCATTGGTCTTTTGGTCCTTTTTCTGTGACTGTGTCCATTCGTTGGATGAGGGAATGTATTCCAGGGCCAAGGCACAGTGTGTTTGATGGTTTGTAGTCCTTATCTTTGTACTGGGCAGCCAGTCCATGCTCATTTGGGGTCAATTGATGTCTTCTAGTTGCTGGCTCCAGTATGATTTCCTTGCCATTCCGCTGTCTCTACACCCCCTTTCTCTGACCTCTGACTTTGAGGATCCTTTCCCCTAGCCATTGTCAGTGAGGAGGTTTCTCAGTGAGGGCCGGCATCCACTGATGGACCTTGCAGGTCATCTCCTCTCCGTCTGTTTGCAGATTTGCTGTGGAGCCAATGCCCTGACTCTGCAGGCCTCCTCTCCCAAGGCTTGAAGAAGGAGCCATGTTTCCTTGGGTGGCAAGTTCCATGTGGGGTTTTGATTCATCAGTTTCCTGCACCCACTCAGCAACCATACAGCACCCACTGGGCCCCTCTGCCAATGAGCTGGTGGGTAAAGGGGATGCAGGGGCCAGCCAGGACCCCTGGACCAGCCTGGGGTGCACAACAACAGTGGGGCATTAAAGGCCTGCAAGGCAGCCACCATTACCACGGTGGCTGCTGCCACCCCCCATGGCACTATGCTCCTCCTGCTGATGTCCCAGCAGTAGGTGGGGCCTAGGAACTGGTCTATGCCATATATCTATGTCATATTCCTGTCACAAAAATGTCACCATTCTAAAGATGTC
This sequence comes from Uropsilus gracilis, assembly GCA_004024945.1. NCBI lineage: Eukaryota > Metazoa > Chordata > Mammalia > Eulipotyphla > Talpidae > Uropsilus > Uropsilus gracilis. Next base: position 179,900 of record PVHY01000356.1, on the reverse strand, counting down.
ACCATCAGAGACCCAGATACACCCAGTATGAAACATCCGCTTTAATTCCTTCACTCATTTTCTAGTTTGGGGCTGTGAGTAACCACAGCCTTTCCCAGCAGCTCAGGGGCCAAGGTGGGAGACACTCACCCAAAGGAACCTAACGGGCACATCTCTGCCATGTGGGAGGAAACCGGTCCCCAGAGAAAACCCAAGTGCCCACTCCCACAGAGAGTGGCTCAGCTAGAAATGGATTTTTTCTTATCAGCTTTACAATGAAAAAATGTGGTGGAAAATCACATTATTGGAGGCCTTGCTGGGCATTCCCTCAGCTTCCCCAGGTCTGACTGCTGGTGTAAGAGAAACCAGTTCTGCCAGGTCTCTGTTGCTTGGACATTGTGCTACCTGTCACTTTGCCCCATTATCACCTGGCAGGTGACTGTTGATGGAGACAGACACTTGGAGAGGAAATTCTGCAAGATTTTGCAAAATCAAAGCAAGTGGAAAGAATCAGGTTTCAAGCAGTAGCAAACCAGGCATGTGGTCAGCCAAAAGCAGTCCTGAGATCTCTCCCTGGTGACGCAATCCCAACAGAACAGGCAGCAGTTGTTTTCAGACAGAGATCATTGCTTTTAAAATTGTGGGCAAAAGGGAAAGGAAAGGACTTCATTCCATCCACACTGGTTAGCTCTGGACTTTGCTTTTGAATGGGGGTGAGGGATCAAAGGGTGGCCATATATTGGGGGTGGTATTAGTTCCCTGAACATTACAACTATCTGTTAGATTGAGCACTTCTGCTCCACCAGAGATCATCCGATGCCTTTAATTTTGTTTCCAGAGGAGGAAATTGAAGCACAGAGAGGATGAGTGATTTTCCCAGTGACACACAGAGGCAAGGAAGGAGCTGGCATCTCAGCTCAGAACTCTTCCATCTCTAGTGCTATCAGAGTGACAGTGACCTAGTATGTTACAGAACTGGGAGGTGGCTTTTCCATCAGACCTCAAGATCTCCCAGCTGTTGCTGTCCAGTACTGGAAAGAGAAGCCTTGGCGATGTGGAAGCTGAGTGCCTTAGCTCAGATGTTCCATGTCTTCTCCTGCCAGGCACACCAGGTGACAGGCAGATATCATTCCCATTTTAAGCCTGTGGACACTGAGCTTTAGAGAACAGGTGTGATTCTCTAGTCTTCAGTAGACCTGGGATCTCCGAATTCTCCATCACTACCCTCTCTGTCTGCCCCTGCAGCTTGAGAAGGAGGCAAGGGTGACTGAATATGCAGGGGTGTTCGAATCAGGCAGGGCTCTGATTTGGGGTCTCTCACAGAGCCTTGTTCTCATCTGTCAGGATGGCTTGTGAGTGGCAGGCTTTCTAGGGGGTCGCCATCCAGGGAGAGAGGTTGAAAAAGACTGAGACCAGGTCTGGAGAGTACTGGGCTCCCACAGCTTCTTCCAGAACTGAAGCTGCTGTCTTCCTCTGAAGTTGCCAAGTGGCCTCAGTCTCCGCACCGGGTCACTCACAGTACACAAGCATGTGCACAGAGACGTAGGACTTAACACATGTGGGTCTATGATCACCTTTTTTGCATGGACATACAGGATGACGGCCTACAAAACTGCAGAGGCAAAGTGGGATTCAGCTTCTTTCTGAGGCGTGTTGTTCAGATGTCAGGCAATGGCAGCAGTAGTGGCCGGGAGTGAATTGCTGCTTTCTTCCTTTGGCTGTGAATGCATCTAAGACTCTAAGCACTCAGAACCTCACCCTCTGAGATGCCATGCCTCCCTGATCCTGCCTTTTTTTTTTTTTTTTTTTTTTTTGCTCATCCGTAAAAGGTTTTTGTGCTTAGTGAAACCTTTCAAGACCATCATAATCTCGCTCTCCTCGGTGCGTTCTGCCTCATCCTTGCTGCCAACCCACCATGCACTACCATATGATGTCTTGTGTTTGTGGTTATTTTAGGCTCCCTCCATATGGATGCATGTAAATGATGGAGCAGAAGGAACCGCATGCTCTGAAGACTTGAGTATGAATCCTGTTTGCTGAGGAGGCAAGTCTCATGACCTCCAGGAGTTGCTTTCCTCACTTGTAAATGGAGGAGACATGAGACAAGCCAGGCTCTGCAGGAAATGAAGCACAGTCACAAAAGCTGTGAACTTTGCCTGTTGTCTGGTACACAGTAGGCACTTTGCAGATTTCCTTGTACAGAAGAGGTGCTCAAAATGTTATGTGGTGACAATCTATCTGTCTTCAGAGGTAATTTCCCCCACTTGAAATTATAAAACATACAATGAAAAGCAGAGGACCTGATTCATGTGAGATATTGGCAGCAGTATGAAATGATATGGGCAAAGATGCTGAAACTCAAAGAAACCATGAGATCATGAAATGCACAGAAATTCACCTTTGCTAGGATGGGAAAAGGTCAGGTTTCTGGTTCTATGACTGGGAAACAAGACTGGCTAGATGGTATCTTAACCTTGATTTCGATACCTGAAAAAAGGGAGTGCCTGCACCTACCTCAGATGGGGTAGAAGTAATTAAAAAAAATCATTCCTATTTAGTGCTTCAAACGGATTAAGCATGGGACAATTTAATACTAAAGGTGCTGCTCATTCTCATTCTTGCTCCTGGAAGGTTTCTTTTACTTCAGTTTTCTCATCTTTAAAGTAATGAACACAAGAGTTTTTGTATCCAATTCCTATGAGGTCTTTAGCACACACATTTTTGGTGTAGATCAAATTCTGACAAACATACTTTAGCATTCTGAAATGTCTTCTTATTCATGTGGTTTTAAGTCAGTGGCTTATTTCAAGGTAGAACCATAGATGGAATACAGTTAGATTGGTCCCTATGTCATCACTGACTGTTGAATGAATAACAAAGATTTAGTAGCTACCACATATCAAGTCATCACTAGAAAACTATCATGCTTAATTTATAAATGAGAAAATTGAAGAACAAAGAGATTTAGCCAGTTGCTACAGGTCATGTAAAGGATTAAATATTTAAACCCAGACAGAACCTTTTCTCCATAAAGTGGGATGATCTGGTTTCCTGTGTGACATTTGGAGTGTTGCTTGGTAGAAATAAGAGGTAAGAAAGTGAACAGTTGGTGGAATAGGGAAACCAGGACTTAACTCTGGGTTCAGTCTCAATCTATCATATGAGGATGTGGGGAGTAGAAGCCATCGTCAAGTAGGAAGTCAGCACTTTCACCAGGTACCAAAACTCCCAGCACCTTCCAGTTTCCTAAACTGTGAGAAATGAATGTCTGTTGTTTATAAGTCCCTTTGCCTATGGTTCCTTGTATTCATCCTTGTGAACAGATGAAGACAAATGGATATAGGGATTTAATCAAGGTAGCTTTCAATTGTGGTTACAAACATGAAATCATAAGAGGTAGCACAGAGGATAAAAAAAATAAGACAGCATTGGGGAAATTTTAAATATATTTTTTATGTTTAAAGAGTTTAGACCAGACCCAGACACACAGCAAATTAGCAATGTAATCACATTAATAATAACCATGTTAATTATAATTATAATAATAATGAGTCATCAGCATCATCCCATCATCATCATCACAAGCTCCATCCTAGACAAGAATATGTTACATAGCAGTGTCTCTCAAACACAGACTGAGTCCACTAAGGTTCATGAAATCAAATTACTGGGTCAAGACTAGCATTTTACAAAAATGAAGTGGAATAGAACAAATGAAACAAAGTAGAAAAGAAAGTTATCACAGTGTATTTCATAAAGCAAATGAACAGTTTCATGAACATATTTTTAGTTTGCATATTTATGCATATGCATGTATATATACGTACCCATGTATTGATTACATGCAAAATATGCTTATTACTGAGACAGTTAACATGACTTGAATACAGCTGTTGGGCACAGTTGGCATGTGCAGGGGGGGAACCCTGGAAGGGCATAACTCTACCTCTGAGTATACATGTTCTCCTTCTTACCCGGGACTTTCTTGGACACTCCCCTTCTTGTCTAGCCTGAACTCTGCCTTCTGCAGCAAGGTGACTGGCTGTTCCCCAGGACAACCAAGCAGACTCTTCGAGTCTTTATCTCCATCAGAGTAAGGACCCCCAAGTTCTTCTCTTGGGGGTGTTTAGCGCACCTCCCTGTCTTTCACATTCCTTTGCTTCAATGGAGTTTCCAGACCCTCACTTTCTGTTCACGTCCCACCAGGGTCACTACTGGTTTCAAATTTCTTTCAGCATCTTTTTTGCTAAGCATTTACACAAATAAGAATCATAAATGCTACATTATCCCCGAGTCCTTGCCTTGTGCCAGGCTCTGCACTAATTGCTTTACATGTTCTATTAGTCTATGTTCTTTGGGGCAAATGACAGAAAAACAAATCAAAACAGCTTCAGCAAAGAAATATTTGCTTATGTAACTGAGCCTCAAGGGATACAGGTGCAATTTGCAGCCAGATGAAGTCATTTACAACTATTTCCTTGGCTCCTCCTTGCCTCTGCCTTGCTTTATATTGACATCTATCACATGCTGGCTGTTCACATGGTGACCACCCCCCACACCCCTGCCCCAGCTGGAGACCTACCTCCCTACACCTCCACCCTAAATGGAGCAGAAAAAGAACTTCCCCTTCCCAAATGCTGCAGCCAAATTTCCAGGTGTGTCTCTCGTTGGCTTGGCTTGGGCCACATGCCCATCCCTGTGCCAGGAAATGAACTTGAGTCCCGGGAACCTCGAGCTGAATGTGAGCTCAGGGATGAACAGAGGAGAACTAAGCAGGAGGGAACTTTTTACTGAAGGAAAAGCAAACCAAAGTGAGAGCCATCACCAGGGATTCCACAGTTGTGTGAACAAGATGTTGTTCTTTGATGTGATCTAAAGGTCAGAATGATTAAGCACATTGATTTCAAGCTCAGGGTCAAGAGGGAACAGGACTGGGACTTGAATTCAGGGACTTGAGTTCAGGACTTGAGATCAGGTATCCTAGTTGGTGCTTTTTCATCTCTCCTGTACTTACTTACAGGATGGCCTTCACCTTTCAGTTGGTCTGGGTTATAGGTTACCAGTTCTCATCCTCTCCATACCCCCCAGCCAAGTATGTAGAATGGCAGCACCAGAACACATAAGTTCATCCTCTGCCAAAGTCAACTCAGTTAACCTTGTTCTTAATCAAGTCGTTTCAAACCTGTAGGTTTGTTGATTACTCCCCTAAAAGATCAATGGAGGAATCTACATTCATCTTTTTGTAATTAAAAATGCATTATTACATATATCGATACATTTAGTGATATATTTGATCTTTACACAGATCCATAAAGGAAGATTAATGATAGTCTCAATTTTACCAAGAACATATGTGAGATTCAGAGGTTAAGTGACTTGAGTGATTTGGTAAAGATGGACAGATGTAATTAGTCATTGATCTAATTAATGACAGAGCCATCATTACAATCCATCTATCCACAAATCTCTAATATTTAATACCTACCATTGGCCTGGATCACTGAAAGGTGTATGAATCTCATTTTCCTCACTCACATTTCAGTGAGTCTCCTTTTCCAGTATTTTATTAGAATAATAACTGCCTTCTCAGACTTAACTAAGTCAGAGTTTAGAAAACTATGACTGTGAGGTACATCTCACTAGATTGGTCCACTGTCAGTTCTGAGGAATAAAGTTTCGTTGGAACACAGCTGTGCACATTGAATTAAGTCTTATCAGTGAGTATTTTCACACTGCAGTGCTAGAGTTGAGTAGTTGCAACAGAGACCTAGTGGTCTGAAAAGCCTAAAATATGTACTGCATGACCATTTGCAGAAATATTTACCAATGCTTTGATCTAAGTAACGGATGGAGAAGCCAGTTGGACTGGGTCTTGTCAAGCCAACGATCTGCCTTGCTGTCTATCACTAGAAGCCTCTGCCAGCTGGAAAGTCATTAGCGCTCCTTAGAGTCAGGGCTTATCTGGAGTCAGGACAAAGACAACTGACTGATATAAGCCGATTAATGCCAAGTGGCAACCACTATGAAAATGCCCCCACTAGGCCATTCAAGGGTGCATTCTCTGACAACATAGCTCAGATCTCCCCAAACAGCATTCCCACATGCTTACACGTCTTTTGATTCAGAAGGCATTTCTTTTCTCAATTTTGTGGACCTCCTTGTTCAGAGGCTGCCTGCTACATTTACTCTCACAAGTATTAAACCTCCAGCAGAGTGGGTGCTCTTTGAAAGGTATCCTTGAGAGCATCAGGGTAATGCCACAGCACCATGGCCTATGAGACCTGTGAAAATTCACCATTAGCATGCTAATAACAAAAGTTCACATCCTGAAGGTCAGGAATAACAGACTATTAAATAAAAAAACAGAGTATACTAAGGTCACAGTAGAAGTGGCATAACATGTAGAAATAGTCAATGAAGTTGACCCTGGATAAAACCAAGTCCATCTCAGCTCCACCATTTTCTATCTAAATGGCTTTGGGAAAATTATTTAAATACCTTAGGCCATGGTATCCTCATCTGTAAAGTAGGTGTAATAATAGTACTTATCTCAAAAAAGGTCTCAGATCATGGAGATTAAACTCTGCCACCTTGTAAAAGAGGCCTTTGCATGTAATAAGGGCTATGTGTAGACTATTGTTATTTATGGAGTATTTGTCATATGCAGTTGTGTGCTAAGAGCTTTGCATGGCTTTTCCTGAACCTGTGACCATGTCACCTGATTAATGCTATTTGTCACAAGAAAGAAGGGATTAGTTACAGCTGGTGTGTGGGGATTATGCAGAGCCCATGGTCCATGCCATCTCTATCATATGCAGAAATAAATCTTTAACTAGATATTGAAGATTTCAACTGGATCATTACTCAAAAGCTCAGAAAAAATATTTTTAAAATAACACATACATAGAAATGAGAACTGAGGATCTAAATCCCTTACTTTGCTTCCTCTTAAAATTTTGGGGGAGGTTTATTAAAATTGTAGGCATGCTTGTGAAAGCACACCAGCTATGTGCACGTCATCTGTCAAAAGTATCTTGCATATCTCCATTCTGGAATGCTGAGGATCCCATTTCCCCTTTGGTCCATGATGTGTTTCCTCATCTGTGGAGAGCCAGGTTCCCAGGTTGGTTGTGAGGAAGAAAGGAGATACTCCCTGTTTAACCTGTTCCACACAACTCCTGTTGCCAACACACCACAAGCTCACTTGCTGGTCAGGAACGGGATTCCTCACAGCCAGAGTCTAAGTACATTCTATTCTGGGGAGTCCAGGCAGTCCCCAGAAAAGGAAGGAAACCTACAACCAGAACCATGGGCTTAAAGTATGTGGGTGGAGGTGCATTCCATGCTGACACTGTCTGGAAACCAGGCTGGCCAGAATCCCCAACTCATAAAAGTCATAAGGACCTCATGGTGAGCCTCACTCTCTCTCCCACCACCGGCTGAGTCTGTGCCATGACAGCCACAAAACAGTTCCAGGGACAAAGCAAAGCATAGACACTGCCACATCCCAGAAACCATGGTGCAGAATACTCCCTCCAACAGTAGGCCAACACATAGTAATTAGACAGCACAGGCTAAGCTTAAGGACAAGCAGACACTTTCTGCCTGGACAATAGTATTCTGTGAACCTGTCATTTTGATGGTTCACCATTTTCTTAAGCTTAGCAGGAAAAATGCCACTCAGAGTCTGCTGGGATGCCACTGTCACAGCCCCTGCTCCCTGGTGCAGGCCCAAAGTCCAAAGACACTGAAAACAGCAGCTACGACCATCTTTTAAAAAAAATTAATTAATTTGTATATATATATTTCACATCTTTGTATTCCATGGGGATAACCCACCACCTTCCCTCCTTGTCCACTCCCTCCTATCTACCCCCCGACCCAGTTGTGTTCTTTAGTTTGGTTGTTAGCTTATTTGTACTTTTCCTCCTGGCCTTTTGCTTGTTTTTTGTATATCCCATATACTAGTAGCCATGACCATCTTGCTGAGCACTTAGGAGCAGCCTTTATGGTATTCTTTCATTCATTACTCAAGGTCTCTGAAGAAAGTGTCTTTACCACCCTTGTTTTTACATTGGAGAAAACCAAGGCCTGAGATGCTAGTGGTTGGCTGAGGCCACATAGCTGGGGAGTGGCAGAGACCTATGAGAAGCCAATTCCATCCAGATTCAGAGTCTGCAAGCCTGAGCCCTGATTAGAGAGAATGGCATCTCTAATACCAGCCAACATGCCCTGTGGCCAAGGGAGAGGAAGAGGAAAGGAAAAAGCCTGGGCTCCAGGGTGTTCTCTGAGCTCACGAGGCTGGAGAGCATCCTGGGCTCCTACTGGGGTGGCAAGAGTTAAAGAAATGGAGACTGTGCCTTGTTTACTCATGTTCTAGTTTCTTTTTTCAACTATACTACTGGGAAGGACTACAAGACTTTCCTGCTCCTTATTAAAAACAGAAAATCTGTTTAGGCAGCAGCTACAGCACAAAGGCAGATAGATATACCAGGGTGGGGGGGAGGGAGGGGAGAAGAGCCAAATGCAGGCAGGCCAGCATTCATGGAGGCAGGGCTTGGTGACCGCCTGTCAACAGGCTTGAGGATCCCTAATTAAACATCATGCCTCACTCAGGGTCAGGAAAATAAGAAACAAGAGCCAGCCGTACTCCCTACAGTAACAGGAAGACAAGCTTTCTTTCAGGGGAAGGAAAGAACTGCTCTTTTCCCCTCCCTCCCTTCCACCCTCCTTCTCTACATCCCTCCCTGTCTCCCTCTTCCCTCTCCTCCCTCCCTCCCTCCAGTCTTCCTACTTCCCTCCTTCTCTTCCCTTCAGCTCTCCCTTCACAGTCCATCTTTAAAAATTCTGGTTTGTAACCTAGAGAGTGTGACTCTGAAGAAGGGTGGTCCTCAGCATGATTTTCCTTCTCACAGAAAAAGGCATGCATCTGTGCCACAAATTTGCTAAAAATCTATAAGATACAGTTTTTATTTGAGTTTCTGTAATAGCAGTCTAAATTCTGACCCTTGGGGGTATCTAGGTCCTCACAGTCATCCCCTAAGAGATCTTATTGAAGAGGTGTGGATACAGTCGTCCTTAATATCCTTGGAGTGGACTCCAAGGATACCAAAATCCCTAATGCCCAAGTCTCCTATATAAAATGACAGGGTATAAGCATAAAACCCACATGATCCTCCTGAATATTTTAAATCATCTTTAGGTTACTTAGAATACATAACACAATGCAGATATTATGTAAATAGATATGATACTGTGTTGATCAGGGGATAAGGACCAGGAAAATGCCTGTGCATGTTCAGTCCAATGCACCCCTTGAAGGTCTCCCTATGTAGTATGTATTTTTAACCTGCATTTGGTCAACTGGTTGTGGGCCGGGGATACAGAGGGTCCTATACTTAATAACTAATTGTTGAATGAATAAATGAGAACTTCAAAGTCAAGTTTGCTTCTGCAAACACAGTATTGATCTTAGAGCTGGGGATGGTATCTCATTAAACTGATAGCAATAGGATAAGGCTTGAGTCTTTTCACTACATGCCTCTTGTTACACACACCCTCCATTTAAGAGTACATTTTAGCTAGCTCTAAAAATTGTTCCACCAGGGTTTTGGAAACTTCAGATTTTTTTTCTGAAGATTTGAAGTTCTTTATGCTGCTGAGCATGCTCTTTTTCTTTGCAGTTATTATAATAAGTAATTGATGGGATGAGTTATTTTCCTATAAGGGAACATTAAGCAATGTCTGCATTGGCTCATTGCCAAGTGGTAGGGTGTAATTGGCAAATAGTTGGGAGAGGTCAGGGATGCTGCTAAATGCCCCACAAGGCACAGGATATAAAACTAGCCTCCACCCTGCAACATAAAACTATCCAACCCAGAATTACAATGGTGCTGAAGTTGAGAAAGGAGGTTGCCCTGACAAGAGGTGCCAGTTGAAAAGAAGGGGGGCCATGAATATCAAAGAGAGACGTTTCCCCTTCTACATTTCTTCCCCACTTTCACAAGGCTCATTAAATTTCGTGGGATATCTGTGCCCAGAGCACAGAGAGAGCCCATTGGGAAATTAGAGCAAAGATCAATAATAATAATAACAGTAAGGATGCACATTTGTATATCGCTTTGCTGTTTACCAAGTGCTCTCCCATACATTAACTCAACTGGAGCTACGCTGGGGAAGGAAGTTGGAAAGATTTCCCTAAGAATATTTTCCATTTTATGTGTTTCCAGAATTAACGGTTTAAAACAAATTAGAAATAGATTAAACGAAGTACCTTTGGTCAAACAGAAAAGCAATTACATGATAGGAAATTGTAATAATCCATCACAGGCATCTGCTTCCGAATCCCTGAGCTGGCTGCCGCTTCTGCCGGCATCTGCCACTGAGCATGCTGAGGCAGAGACTGCTCTTCGACTTGAAGACACCAAGATAAGAGCAGCAGCTGTGGCAGAGGTGATAGGAGAGGGGACCCACATTTTCCCAGGGATCATTCAGAAGCCCCTCTTGTTCACTGAGGATGCATTTTTGCATCAAACAGGATCTTGAACTGATGCTCACATGGCATAAGCTCACTTCTCAGCACCACAGCTTTACCAGGTGAGGGTTGTCATTCACCAGTGTGTGATGGATAAGGAAACTGAAAAGCTACACAAATGCCTCAAGGCACAAAAGATAGAACTGGAAGCCCAGGCTTTGAAACGTGGACTGTCTGTCTCCCTCTGAAAACATTGGTGATGACATCAGTTGGCATGAGTTTGTAAAGCCTTGGTATCTGGTACCCAGAATTTTTTGTGTCTGCTGTTGTTATTATCTTCTTGGAGAAACTTAAGGAAGAAATAAACATCTCATCCAAGGATGGTGCAGAACATGCATTCCTGAAGTGTGTGGTGCGCACATACACACGTACATACACACCCCTAACTTCTTGGGTGAATGAAGCAAACGATAAAGGAATACAAGTGACTTCTGTTCTTATTCTTCACAATAACCCCAAATATCTGATTTATTAACTAGGATCTAAAAAAGCACTCCTTACTTGTTCCTGTGTTTATGCACATGAAAACCCCAGGAGCAATGGAATACTATTAACTGGTATCTACACTTCTAAATATTGTCACAGAACTTCCTCTGTATCTTGGAGATACTTTTTTTAAAAAAGCTTTGTATTTTGAAATAATTGTGGGTTCACATGTCCCTATAAGAAATAGTGCAGAGATCCTGAATATTCTTTGTTCAATTTTCCCTATGGCGTCATCTTGCACAACTCTAGTATGATGTGACAGCCAAAAACTGGATTGGCAAAGATACTGTAGCCCCATTTTATTCAGCTCTCCCCACACTTATATACATGAGGTATGTGAGTGTTTACTTTCATGCAAGCTTATCATATGTTTACATACTATATTTTATAGCATGATAGGTACTCTGGGCAACTTCCCTATGAATCAGATGCTATAAGACAATGAAGATGCATATTTCTAAAGTAATTTCTAATGTAGGCAGAGCAGTTCCATGGATTCATTGTCTTCTTTGTGCCAAGCACTTTTACTAGACAGAAATTAGTAGACATGGAGAGAAAGAAAATTGGACCCTGCTGTCACGGAACTGGCAGGAAAAGCAAGGACGTCAATCATTACAGGACCAAGTGAGTGCACGTGAAAGGATGTCTATCAGTTAGTTGCAAAAATAATCAAGATGAATAAATATATATTGTGGTAGTTATTATATTGATCCGGATCCCAAATGTATACTCTTAACTCTATATGTCTTAATATTTTAATAATGTTCATGTAACATATGTTTAATGTTTTAAAATGTTACCTCTGATGACCTATCAATATGGTGTCTGTGTATCTTTTCCCAATGCAATCATTCAACTCAACATATGGAAACATAAAAATAAACCAACTCCAGATTTGATTTATTCATGCATAGATTCCCTCATCTTTTTATTATAAGATTATTTAGAATTCCATAAATACCTCTTTCTGTCTATGCTTGATCAAACAAAGATGCTTGTCATATGAATATGAAAAGTTTGGCATATCGACAGTCTATAAGTTTTTACAATGATAAGAAGAACAGCACTTTGTACCCACATACAAGTCACAATTGGGAGAATCCAGGGGAAGATATAGTAACTGAATAGCCTCATGTTATATACAGACACACACATTTCCACACCTGGAGGATTGTACACATGGGCTTAATGGGGTGTGTGTTAACAGTCACCTCACCTACCTCTAAATTTAATGCATTTGTCTCTATGCTAACTCTAGCTCCCCCAAGTTGAGAGCTTGAGTTACCTGCAAGACTATGCTGATTCCATAGGAGAAAAGATCCTTCTAGGGAAAGGATCTAATTCAAAGGGCATGTACAATTCCTGTGTTCACTGCAGCACCACTACAATGGCCAAGTTACAAAAGCAACCTTAGTGGCCAAGGACAGATGAGTGGATTAAGAAGGTGCAGTATTTATACTACTCAGTGCTTTTAAAAAAGTGAATAATGAACAACATGAGGACTCGAAGGTTAAGAGGAGAGGGAGAGAAAGCTGCAAGGGGATATAAGGAATGATGGTGGAGAAGAAAAAGATGACATCCTACTATCTACAACAATGTGGATGGAACTGGAGAGGATGATGCTAAGCAAGATAAGCAGAAGGAAAAAGACAAATACTGCATGGTCTCAATCATGTAGCATATAAAGAATCATATGTAAAGAATCATAGAGTCCAAAGTAAATGAACAGCCAAAATGAAATCAAAACAAACCCTAGAAATATGGCTGAACTGAGGCTAGCAGAGGGATCAGGTGGGGATAAAGAGAAAAAGGGAGGGAACTGAATGGACCCTGGTAGAGGATGATATGGGCGTTGATGGTGGGTGTGATGTGGTGACATCTTTCTGAGATGTGTGAATCTGTCCCTCTGAGTCATGTGCATTCTAGAAAACCAATGTTACCTCAGTTAAAATAATAAAATTACAAAAAGAAGAATCAGTCCCGGTTTGGGGGGCCCACTTAGCAGCAACAACTTTCCTTTATGGAATGTGGCTTCTTTGGAGGCCTCCTACCATCTACATTTTTTACACACCGAAATAAATTTTCTGTTTTCTGTGCAACTTTATATTAACAACTCATTTCTGTCTTATCTGGTCTTAACACTACAGTAACACTGTCAAATCAGACACCACCATTCATGACTAAAATGAGGCAAGTTAGCTTAAACCCAAAGTGCTTTTTGCTCTCTATCCCTTTCTGTGTTGATGTATGAATGCAGAAATACAAGGCAGGTCCAACTGTCATAAGAACAAGCACATGAAGAATGACTGGATCCAGGTAGAAGTCAACGCATCCAGAATATTCTACAAAATATGTATATATTCTTGATTGCCCATTCATCATATTTTGGCTTATTGAGTTTCTGACAGAGTTATATTTCTTGCTTTGTGGGTGAAAAAACACTTTGAGAAAATGTCATGCCATTATAGGATAGGTGAACCTTGTTTTACATTTGCTCTGCAGGCGAAGAAAATTCTAGATTTGCTAACTGTAGGTTTGCACAAAGTAGAAACACTCCTTTGATTTTGAATTGGAAAACATCTTCACTAAATACGATTTTTTGTGAGTAAAATCAACTTATTAAAAATACAAATTCAGACTTCTAGGTCAACAGGTATCAACCAAAGCAAGAGTTGGGTAACGTTTTCTATAAAGAATCAAATAGTAATGGGCTATGTTGTACCTGTTCCAGGCTTTATAGAGGAGAACAGAAAAGAGCCAAGACAATGTGTAAGCAGATGGACATGGTTATGTTCCAATAAAGCTTTATTTACAAACACCAGCTACCAGCTAGATCTGTTCCATAGGCTGTAGTTACTGATTCCTAAACTAGAGACAAGATGGCAGAAAACCCAAAATGGAAAACTTCTTCACCCATGACTGGAAGAGGGCCTCGTTTTTCTGTTTCATTCAGGACCTAGACCTTTCAGGTTTGATTAGAACTTCCGGAACAAGATAAGTAATGTTTCCATTATAAATAGGTGATGAAGGGTTAGTATAATTACCAGCTGATAATGAGCAGAATTTGAGACCCAGGAGACCAAGTTCTAATTCTGGTTCTGTCAGTATGGAGGATGTGATCTTGCTTGCCTCATTTAACTTCAATAGGCCTTGTTTTTGCTTCTAAAATCAGGGCATTAGATGAGATGGCCTCAAATATCGTTCACATCTCTCTAATTCTTTTCAGATTGGAAAGCTAAATATGCTGAGGAAAGAAACACAACTTCAGATTTGGAGTCAGAGGGTATAGCCCAACAGCTTGCTAACCATCCTTGGAATGCATCCTGAATGAGTTACTTAAACTCTCCAGGCCTTAACTTCCTCAGCTCTTAAATGAACCTAATATTTCCCACCTGAGAAGGCTAAGTGACGTACTGCCTGTGAAAGTAAGTAGCAGGGGGCAGAAGTGATTTGATCTTCCAATGTGAGTTGATCCAAAAGCAGATTCCACGACTTATGTAGAAGTTCTTCCAGTTATCCTAACATTGCCACCGGAGCTGCCCAACCCACTTAGAATCTAAAAAATTCTCTAGAAAATGGTCACCAAGTCAAATAAATATAGTAAAAAACAGATATGGAACAAGTCAAGGCTAATCATAAGATCTCAAGAATTTGGTTCCCAGAGAAGAAAACTCCAAGTAGGAGTGACCCTGAGTGGGGTCCCCTTCAGCCCCTTCAAGAAATGCTCCATCAATGGCACTTCTTCCTTCCTTGTAGGTGTTTCATTGTCACAGGCTAAACCAGAAAGCCCCCGCAGGATGCACAGCTAGAAGAACCCTGGGGCCTCCAGTGATGCCAGGCACCTTGCTTCAGTCTGGGGACATTTCTCCTCACTGAGTCTTTCCACCCTTCTCTGTGTTTGACATCACTATTCTCATTCTCACTGGTGCAGAGGTTGAGGTTCCACAAGCTTAAATACGTTTCCTAAAGACAAAGCACAGGTCTGTTTGCATCCACACGAGTACTCAGGTTGAGGCTCTAAAGAGAAGCTAAGCCATGGCAAATAGAGGCAGGGGATCTCAAAAGAAACTCTCCCATGAACCTGAAATTCAGATACAACTTCCCATAAACCACTAAGTTCACAGAAGGTAGATAAGTTAGGGAACAATCAGAATGCAAGCCAGAGGACCAAGCTGTTCTTGGAGTTGGAACAGCATGTGATACACTGGAGAGGAATTCTACCAGCTTTTGAAAGAACCAGTGGAATGAACCAGTAAAGGTGTGGCTGATATGTTGGTTGCCAGGATTGTACTAGCTCAGGGATTAAAAATGGTGCTTGCTCCAATTTTTCTGTTTTTGTTTTTAATGCATGTCTTTGCTCTAGCTACAAGTCACATTTGTATCCTTATTCACCTAGCTTTTACCCTTTTGAAGGCTGTCCTCTACCCTTTGGCCTTGCATTCTTCTTCACTTACTCCTGTTTGCATCCTCCCTCATATTCGTTACAAATGTTTTCATAAATTGTGAATAAATTGTTTTTTTTTTCCCCTTCTGTCTGTAGAATATAAGGGAGAGGGGAAATTTCTTATTTGTATATACATTTAGATCCTATGACCAAACTATGTAAATATTTTTAAAGTATTCAAGTTCATAAATGTAACACTATGTACTTTTTAAGGTCCTATTTTCAATCTTAAAAATCAAAATAATCTGAAAGAGGGTGATTTAAGGAATTTGAGCTAAGTCTGGATTTCTTTAGAAACCAAACAGTATCACAACCTACTGGGGGATGTATCTCCTCAAACCTGCTAATTTAGGGAACTTTTATCTTCTGTGTGTGGTACTCTGTTAAGCCAGAATCAAAGACATATTCAGGAAAATGGCTAAGATCTGAAAACATGTGATTTTAGGAGATGTCTGATGAGTTTTCAGGACTGAGAAGGCAGCAGACTTTGGACCTGGAAATAGCCTTGTTCAGCAGAAACACAACGCAGACAGCACAGAGCTGAGAAGGTCCGTCCAAATCAGTACACAACACAGACATCAATACTGGGAAATACTTGATTATTACCTGCCAAGGGTCAAGCAACAGGATACCTTTTCAAGTTACGTTTTGCTTTGGAACTACTTGGAGTCACATTTAGAAAACACAGTGTAAAGACTTAGTGCTTGTTTGAGCAACCAGGCATGGAAGGACATGAACAGGACTTTGAACTCAAGCAATCTGGAGAATCCAGTTCCTGATGCCCTGATGGTTTCTGCAGCCACTTTGCTACACAACAAGCCCCAGTGAGCAGCAAGGAGCAGTTCCACCATAGACAAACATGGGGACTTGGTAAGGAAACAAAGGAAAGACACATGAAGCAAACATCTTTTGAAGAAAGTGGGTATTATTTTCGCAATTTCTCATACCATCCAACTCATGCAGATACACCTGCAGCCTCCACTGAAGGCGGGAGGAAGCCCTTGCTGGCTTCAGGAGAGCACATGCCTCACTGTTACCCTGTTCTTTAGTAAACATTCACCAGCCTCATTTAGTAAATGTTCACCATGGGCTGGTCTTCGGAAGTTTTGCAGAGACTTTGTAACCATGAATCCGTTTCAGCTGCATCATCCCCCTGGAGGAGGTATTATTAATCGCTCATTTTCACATTTATTATCAATAAATGAGGAAACAGCTGTTAAATATTGGCATGTCAAGGCCCACAACTGGGTTGATGGCTGAGTTAAGATTAAAAACTGGCTTTGCCTCAAACTAAAATCTGTGCTTTTAATTTTTAGTCCCAATTCTCATAAAAACTGAAAGCCAGAAACTACAATGCACCTACCAGCCCACATGTGCACAAGTGATACGTGTGAGTTTTGTCATCAGGAGTCATCCTTGCAGGCGGATGCAATATGGGATTCATAGAGGACAGAAGAACCAGATGCTAAAGATGGTGCAGATGAGACTAGAACACAAACCGCAGCAATTTATAAGTGGTGGTTAAGGCACACACTACTTTTGTGGACTATAGCTGTGTATATATTTCTCTATATACTCCACACATATGCACACACACACACACACACACATGCACACACACAGTGCCCTGAGATATAGACACAGTCCTTCTCTACTCATTGTTGTTTATAATATTGGAAGTACAAGAACCCATTTACTGAATGGTGTGGTATGTTGGGCATACCACACCATTCAAGGTATGCAAGGGAATTGATCAGTGCAAGGGAAAGCATTTTTCTCCAATTCAGTTTCCTTTTCCTTTTGTTTAAAATTTCCTTTTTTTTTTTTGCACAGAAGCTTTTTAGTCTGATAAAATCATACTTTTTTTCGCCTTTGTTTTCTTTATTTTTAGCATTAATCCAAAAATTCATCACTGAGAACAAGTTCAAGGAGCTCACCACCTATGTTTCCTCTAGGAGCTTCATGGGTTGAGGTCTTATATTCAAGTCTTTTAATCCATTTTGAGACAAACTTGACATAGACTGGTCTGTTTCACTTTTTTGTACATGGCCGTCCAGATTTCCCAATACCTTTTAATCCAGAGATTGTCCTTTCTCTATTCATTATCTTCCCAATCTGCCATGTCTCTCGAATTTTCTGCCAGGACAACTCTTGGCTGCACTCCTCTGGTCAACACAGGGTAAATGATGCAGGGAAACTCCTACTGATTCTTTAATGTCCACTTCACACACAACTGCTTCCAAGAACCCTCCTCTCTGGATTCTTCAACCCTTATATCTAAACTTTCTCATGATGTCATGTTGACCACAAGTTACTGGACACATGTGTAAAACTGGGAACTACCCTAAGATAAAAGATGACTATGGTGTCCCCTGTCTTGGACATAAGAGAGTCGACTAGGCTCGCACCCTGGCTCTCCCACTTATAAGACACGTGACTCTTGTTCATTACTACATGCATCTCAGTTTCTTTCACTCTGCTGTGGAGGAAATGAACTCATTCATGTGGGGCTAATGTGAAGACTAAATGAAACAGCACCCGGACCCCTCTGAGTTCAGAAAATCAGCAGTTTCTGATTGTCATGCAGCCTCTCCTGGATTGCAAGTGAATTGCGATGCATTTGGAGAGCTAATGGCTTCTACTCCTTCATCTCCCTAAATCATTCACTGTATACTAGACCACCTAATGGAATTGACTATGTCTGGGTAGAAAGTTCTAGAAACAGTGAAGCCTTGATGCTCTAGATGTGAAAAAATCTACTGCAGAGTGCTACCTTCCTTCATGCCCTCTCATGAGAAAATCCCAGCAGAAAACTGCTTCAGGAGGAGGCCACAGAAAGGGTCAGAGCAACTGGGAAACATCCATCTGTGCATTTAATTAAGCTCAGCTAGCCAATCAAATAATCAAAGTTGGTTGGGCTGGTCTCCATTGGCCTCAGCTTCTCAATGACAGAACACAATGTTCTTTCTCTAACTCACGGTGGAGTTTAGCGTGAGGATGTGTGATATAAACAATGCCACCCCAGCTACTGCCAAGATTTCCTAGTCAGCAACAACAAGTACCGGGAGGGTCTGTGGTTTTCTACACCTGCTATGATGAGCATGAGGGATGGGACCAGCCCTCCTAAATGAGAGGTAACCTTCAGGCTCAGGGGAAAGAGAATAAATAAAAATGAAAATTCTATCAACTAAGTTTGATTGGAACCTGGAGTAAATTCTGTAATGTGACAATGGGAAAATCTTTCTAAAGTTTAAAATAATGGAAATTTAGAAGTCTTTTAAATATTTTTAAGACTACTTTGTAATTGTCCAGAATGAAATGACTGATGTAGATGGATAGTTTTCCTATTTGGCAAGACTGTTATCTCAGATTTACTCCCTTTACCTCTTGAAAAAATCATACTCCACCATTTATCAATCATTTTTATATACCAGGCAAAGTATTTTCAATAATGATGTCTATGTCTTGTTGCATAACTGTAAGAAATAAATCAATTCTTAGAGATGAGGAAATCAAAATGAGAAATGGGTCACCCAAGGTCAAGACAATTTCAGTGGTAAGAGTTGATTTCAACACAGAGTTCCTTGCCTCTAATGCTCTGAAATACTTCTTCATTCATTTGGACCACGTTAGATCTCCTTTGTGTAAAATACTACTGTAGAATAAGTGAGTTTGTCAGGTTTTTTTCCCTCATTAGCCTGTATACAGCACCTGGTATATTGCATCTTCCCCAGGACTATGTAATCCAGCAGGTGTACACATGTGTAAGTGTACACACCTGAGCCTAGGAAAGAGGGGATAAAGGAGCATGAAAGAGAGCATAGGATGAGACCAGCAGAAGACCAAAGAGAATGAGAGACTGTCAGAGAGAGAAAGAGTGTAAAGATTCTTGAGGAGTTAGGGGGCTCTCCTTCCTCCCAAGCCCCCCACCCCAATCTTGGCCCTTGTCCTGGCCCTGTCTTACCCTGCTTAATGTGTTTCTGTAACTGATAGAATCAATAAAGAACTTATGCAGATTGGTGAACCTGATGTTTGCACTACCATTGGTGTCATGGATAGGATGCTACCACTAAAATTAGTGATGAGGATGGGATGGTTCAATGCAGAGACAATATGTCAAGTGGCCTAGATGACAGGACAATTTGATACAAATATTCATTCATTCATTCAGTAAACAAAGCGTTAACATTTGAGTTCAGCATGCACATGGGATTGTACTAGGCTCTGAAACTGCAAGAATAAACAAGATGTACAAGAGTTTTGCAAAAAGTAGCTTTTCATAGTCTCTATAAAGGCATGTGCCCTATAGGGAAGACAGGCTATTCTATAAATGTGTGCTATGACAGGTACCATCTGTACAACCCACTAAGCAGAGACTTGTTAACCATAGGATAGGAAAAAGGGGGTGGAATCAAGGGGGTGGAATCAAGGGTGTAAATGCCATTGTTTATTCCTTGTAGGGATGAAGCAGTATCTATTGTCATGAATGGGAACCCAAGTTAGAATATCATTGTGGACGCTTTTGTATTAAGTCTTCTTAGGGGGATATAGACACTTTGACATCTCCTGAATGCTGACTCTACTATCTTCTCATTCCAAAATTAAAGGGATATGTTAACTTATTTTCTTGTGATCATCATCATCAAAAGAATATCGGAAGTCTGGCATATACAGGTTTTCATTCCTCTTGCCAGGGACCCTTCTCTGCTGAAATGAACCATACGTCCAGAGGCTGCTTCCTGTTGTAATTTTGTTTACATCTCTCTTCTTCCTGCTAGTGATCAATGTCACTGGTGGTTACATAAAGTTGAGTTCCTGACTTTCCTCTTTGATAGTCCAGTGACTTTAATGTGGTCCTGGTGATACCTCAAGAGTCACAGTATTGAAACATCACACAGTGTGAAAAGAATGCCATTTACTTCTTCACAAGAAGTGAAAACGTACTTGGAGGGAGACATCCTATATGAAAACAAGCCTCTTTTGAGGATCAAAACATCAAAAATATATGGATGTATATGAACATATCTGGTTATCCATCCTAATTTGATCAAGTGCAAGTGAAATGTAAATATATTAACTCATGACTGGAGGATAGAAAGCAAAGAACAACTTTTAATTAATTTCAGAGATCTTCAAAATAGGCATCATATATATCTCCAAACAAGTCTCTTGCTAAGACACACACACACACACACACACACACACACACACACACACACATACACACACAAACATCCTGGTCCTGAGGGATGGATCAAGCTAAAATCCGACAGCAGCAGGAAAAAGTTCCTTCTTTGGAACATGGAGATAAGCAGGTCCTGGTACCCTGAGCATATAATATTTATAACAGTCATACAACTTTAATTTTTTTTCTTCTTTGCTGGGGAAAAAATGAACACTTCTTTTGGTAAAGCTCAACATTGCAGGAGGAAGAAAAAAAAGAACTTCTTGTGACTGGAATTTTCCATTGCATCTATCCATCTCTTCAGGTGAGCAGAGCAGGGGACAAAAAGCCCTGAAGATGTGCCTGGACAGTGATTTGTCTGGTGTGCTGTAGACAGGTTTCCCAGGTCACAAGACTGATGTGACCTATAACTGATGGGTATTTCTGATTCAATTTTACATCCCCTATGGGAACATCTAGTAGCCCTGGTGTAGACATGCAAAGCAGGACACAGAGGGTTGCTACAGAAGCTCAAGGCCATGTGTTCCTCGCGGTGAGGCTTTGCACTAAAGTCTGTCTTCTGTGGGATAGAAATTAGTATAAAAGTATTTACTGTCCAAATTTCCTCTCCTCACTTCAAGCTCCATTTATTTTTAGAGTGAAAATTAGGTAATTATCTGGACCAGACCCCCTGTAATTCTCATAAAAAGCTTGCAAATAAAATGAGATTCAGTACACTTGGCTTGGATTCACATAGGATACTGGCATCATGGATACTGTGTCATGAGACAGGAGGAAGGCATTCCAGGGAAAGGGACTAAAAGGTGAATAAAATACCTGTGTATTTACAAATCCTGATGTATTTGAGCTTTATGCATATTAGTGCCTAAGAAGAGAGAAGAACCAGAAAACTGCTGCAGCCTTAGAATCTTCTTGCACTATAGGGCATCAGCTCCCTCAAGCAAAGATTCTCACACTCTACATGATCTGAACCCCTTTAGGACTTAGACAAAAGTCTACAGACACTGCTCTTAAAAGACTCAGTTCCATCTCACACTTAACAGATAGCATAGCATAAGCATACCTTTATTGCATTAGGAAATGAAAAATGGGCATGTGATTCATTTTATTGAGATATTTACCTTACTGCAATGGTCTGGAACCGGTCCAGCCATGTCTCTCAATGCACCTATAATTAAAGCTCATGACTAGCCACAATTTGCAAAATAGTAATAATAATAATAGCATGAATACCACCACTGCCAATAATCAAAACAGGAAGTTGGAAAGAGGAAACATATAGAAAGGGAAGGTAGGAACATCAGTTCCCACAGAAGGTGCTTTTGTCCCCTCACCACCTCACTGATACCAAAAAACAAAAAAAAAAAAAAACAAAACAAAACAAACAAACAAAAAAACCCCATGAACTTCTTGCATTAATAAGAATGCAAGAGCTAAAATCAGACCTCTACAGTATGCACTAAACAATGAATACACACCTGGCATTGTTCTAGTGCTATTAACTGTGCCATTGCTTCAAATCCACACAATTTGGAAGTTAAGTTCTTTGTTGCTGTGGGGCAGACATGTAAACTATTACTGCGAGAAGGAAACTAATGGATGAAGTCACAAGATGTGCAACCTCCACGGGTGAGTAAGTTACAGACAGGTTTTTGAAGGGTTATACCTTCATGCCAGGCTCAGCCTCCCTGGAAGCTTGAATTCAGTTGTGTCCTGCTAAGTCTGGGAAAAATGGAGGGCAAGTCCCTTACAGGGCAGAGCACAGAAGCCAAGGTGGCCAACCCTCCCCAGAGGTGAATGACTCGGGATTTCTGTCTAATTCTGTGTTTTGCTTTTTCTCACAGTAATAAAATAAAACCTTCACTAAAATAGACATGACCTACAAGGAGTCTTCTCTTCCAAGCTGTGTGTAGTCTCTCCGTCACTGTCTCCCACCAGCTGTGATCAGTCAGTGTTCTTGAAGCAGAGGGGAGTGGAGAGATGGGGTAGAGGATCCAGAGAAAGCCTCTTCTGAGTTTCTTCTCAAAATCAGAGGAAAGTGTGAATGTGCAAGTAAATATGGCAACGGCTTGTAAAATGCTGTTTTCACAAGCAACTATCGGGGTCAGGAATCCATTAAAATCCTTCCAGAAAGTTATCCCAAATGTGCAGACTAAATCCCTGTTGAAGATGCTTCCTCGCAGTGTGGTATTTAGTGAAATGCTACAGTTTGGAGGCAGAAGAAAGCAGCCCCAGCAGCCGGGTTTGGGACTATGGTTTCAAGCTACCGCTCAGATTCAGTAGCAGCAACGAGCAGCCACAATAGGTAGTTGACACTGTTCAAAATGTGGACAATTAACTTTCATTGAGGGTGAGCCCTGTATATTGGCATCCCAATTTGCTTCCTCAAGCAGGAGAAAAAGCTCTGGGAAGTGAGGTCACATACTGAGATTGCACTGTGAATAGCTACAGCAGGGAAATATGCACCCTGGCAGACAGGAGAACTGATGTGTTTGTGGGATTTGCTGTCTTCATATTCTGTGACTGTTCCAGAGCAAGAGAACCCCAGTGAGGGTCACCTCTCCCAGCTCTGTGTCAGTCAGGGGTGTCCTTGAACATAGGACCTGTCCTGAGAGGTGATCGCATTTAGCAAGAAAGAAGCTAGCAGAACCTTTCAAAGAATGCAACAGCTCATACAGCATTGCAAAAATGAATTTGTACCAAAAATTGCAATGCTTTAAAAATACATGAATAGTTTTTAGCACAAGTACCATCAAGTAACAATGAATTGAGCCATGGAGCAAAAGCGTTTTGTATAAAGGGTCAAGTAGTAAATATTTTAGACTCTGTGGGCCCTCAATCCTCTAAAGAGATTACTCCAGTATGTCCTTGCAGCCAGAAAGCATCCCCAGACAACAAAACAATGACTGGCCATGGCCGTGTGCCAGTACAACTTTATTTACAGATGCTAAAATTTGAATCTCATATACCTTTCACGTGTCAGGAAATATTCTTGTGATTTTTCCCCAGGCATCTAAACAATGTAAAAACTATTCTTAGCTTGTAAGCCACATAGAGAGAAGTGGGGCCTGATGGGTCATGGGCCATCGGATTGAGTTGCCAATATGGCAGCAGGAGAGAAAAGGGCCTTGAACTTGACAGTCAGGTGATCAGAGAGTGACACTGGGGAAGCAAAGGCCTTGGAGAGAGACGAGAAGGGAAGGTAGTGGGACTAGATCAGGATAGTAAGATATTCATTGGCCTAGCCTGTCTCCTTGGAACCTTTTTAGGCTTCTAGGGGGAAATAAAAGACTTTTCTTGCACCAAGGCAGGACCGGGGGGGGGGGGGGACTGATAAAGGTCATATATTGGGTGATGATGCAGAACCTAGAAGTAGGTCTATCTGCTGTGTTCTCTAGCTGACACCTCAGGTGGGTCAGATTCAGTAGTGGTCTCATGAACATGCTAACAAAACTAAACATAAATAATCAAAGCCACTGCTTACATTTACAAACCAGTTTTGAAGAAGTTAACGCACATGAAACTAAAGCCACCCCAAGAATCACAGCCACTTCTCTTTTCAGCCCAGTTCCAGCTCTTTGGGTTCAAGGTGAGGAGTAGAGGTAGGAATGGGCCGAAGACAACTGGATCCCCCGAATGACAATGAGCAATGGGATCACTTGCCTTGTCTTCTCTCTATTGTAAATTGGTCACAGAAGAAGGTATATTACCTGCTTCTGCCCATCAGGTATCATTTTGTACAATCTGAGGTTGTGAGAAATAATTATTTTGAGTGATCTATGAAGACTGTTGCAGGATGAGTATAAAAGACAGCTGCCACGGGGTTTCCATAGTCCCAGGAACCCCCATCTGATCCTCTTGTGGAGTTTCCTAAAATTCCAGATTCCCAGGGTCCTCACTGATTGTTTCTGCTTTAGCAAGTCAAGGTGCCTGAGATCCATATTTGTAAATTAAATTACCCAGGCTTTGCTCATATTAATCCAGGTTCAGCTCACTCCTACAGGTAACAGACAAGGTAAGTTATTTGTTGGGAAAAGTGGATAGACAGAGAAATGGAAATGTAAGAGTCTCCATGGAGTCTCAGTGACTGAGGACAGAATGAGCTTCAAGGACTTTTGAGTGAGGTATTTCTGTCTTTTGTAATACTGAGCTACATTGTATCTTTCCAAAATTTTGTCTTTGCTAAACTCACCACATCCTGTCTTTGCTCCAGCAGTAGAACTATATTCTTCCCCCAATACATTCATTTATCCACAATCTGCTGTGTTCTCTAGCTGACACCTTAGGTTGGTGTCAATTATGCCACTTTCAATTTGACTACCCATTTGTAGAGCAAAAAGTCCATGTTCAGCTGATAGCTCTCTGTGGTCTTCACCTATGAGCTCAGGTGCCATTCTCTGCTGAGCATACATTTCTCATTACATCACCATATTATCTGTACCTCCACACTAGAAAGACCTACATTGTCTACAGGGCTGTCTTTTTGGATTGATTACCTCCTCCTCCCTCTACAAATAACTCACCATGAGCTATTCTTCCAATCATCTAATCAATTGCCCTGCCTGGTACATGTTCCCTGCCAGCAGGTGTCTCTCACTGGCCTGCGACATAGCCTCTGAAGCTCCCTGCAGTCCTCCTTCCCCTTTCAGTGCCTTCTTCAAGAGTAGCTGAGAGCACTTTTGAAAAATAATAATAAAATCAGGTTATTCATCTGCTTAAATGAAATCTCCATAGCATACCTTGTTAAACATAAAGGATGCAGTCAACCCTCCACCATAGAATCTGAAGTTCCATGGGAAATGGTCTCTGCCTATCTGTCTGATATCTACCTGTGCTCTCCTCCCTCCACCTTCACTGTCCTGCTGCTTGTCTCAGTTCCACCATCTGCCTGTCCCCCCTGTGTCCTGGTCTCATTCCATGCAGATCCATGGCTTCTCACAAGGGATGGGGAGTGGGGTGTGGGTTGGATTGAAGGTGGGGTTTCTTGATGTCAGTCTTGAGTTTGGATTATAGAGTAGAGGGTAAGATAGAGTTCCTACTCTCATTGATTTAGGAATCCAGTTACCAAAGACAAAAAACAAATGCGCAAGATTGCTGCACAATAGATAGGAACCTAAAAACAGTTAAAACTTGATGATGTGCCAGGAACTGATTCACCTTTGCAGTACCGCCTCCTCATAAAGTACTAGAACACTGTAGACATTAAATGAATGTTACTTGAAAAATGAATTTCTCTTTGTGAGTGTACGTTCTTTATCTTTCAACAAAATGGGTCATGCTTCATGACTGTTCTGTTTATAACTTTTTTCCTATTAATAATATACATGGCGAGTTTTCCACATAAGCACATGCAGACAGATTCATGCCATACTTTGTGTTCATTCAATTGGTTTGTCATACTAATTTTTATTTATCCAGTTTCCTGTTGATAGATCATTTTCAGATTTATTTTTTTCCATTTCCCTTTGCTTTCTTTGCTTTCATAGTTACAAATAACACTTCTCTGGACATCCTTGAACATACATCTTGATAGAATGGATACCGCATATGATAGAGAAAAGCCCTGGGGGCAAAATTATTGGATCAATAGGATATAAGCAATGTCATTTTGGTTTGATTTGATATCGTCAACTTATCCTCAAAAATGATGCTGTCCTGTACACTCTCAGCGCATATACTGGTACCTTCGTGTCCCCAGTGTTTGAATCAAACTTTCAGTTTGTCAATCTGAGTGATTTCTCCTGGCTGATTTAGATTTGCATTTTTTTAATTAGGAGTGAGATTGGATATCTTTTCATATGTTTATTGGTCATTTGCATTTCTTTCTGAACTGTCTTTTCATATCCTTTACCCTTTATTCTCTTGAGCTGTTCATCATTTTTTCTTATTCTTTTCTATGGGTTTTTCATAAATTAAGGAAATTTGTTTTGTGATTTATATTGCAAATATTTCTTCTTGGCTTCTCATTTTTCTTTGTGCTTAATTTTTTATATTTATTTTTAGTGTATTTTTATCTGTCACACAGAGATGCTTTAATGTGCATAAATGCACATTATTTTTTCTTATGGTTCCTGGGCCATGATTTATATTTCATGCAGTGAACATTTTACCAGCCTTATTATGAACAAAGTTAATGCCTTAGTTCATTTGAGGTGTTATAACAAACTATCACAGACCAGGTGGCTTATGAGCAATACTTATTTCTCATGGTTTCAGAAGCTGGAAGGAAGTCCAAAATAGGGCACCCACAGTGTCTGGGAGGATCTGCTTTCTGGTTAATAGATGGGTATGTCTTTTCACTCTGTGTTCTCCAGTGATGGAAGAGGCAAGGGAGCTCTCTTTTATCAGAAGGCCCCCCCATTCAGGAGGACTCCAACCTCCAGTTGCTTCCACCACCATGTAATACTCTGGGGGTTAGTTTTTAGTATATGAATTTGTGGTAGTAACCAACATTCAGTCTATAGTAGTTATAGAGAAGTTATATAGCTTTCCTAGAGACTTAAAGCCAAGAAAAGAATGACAGAATCTCTTTCATGATATATCAGAGGGTAGATCAGTCAGGTTCTTTTTTTTCACCTTCCCCAGGAATGGAATTTCTTATTTTAATAGGCAGTCCTTTATACTGTTAACAATATAACCCACACATAGAGGTCAAAGGCAGGCGATGGCATTTCTGGTATGGCACACTCTTCAGCTTCAATGTGTGCGTTATTCCTTCTGAACACAGTGCTCAAGTTAACTCCTAGTGTCTTCTTACGACTTTGTAATAGCATGAACACCCTAGAAATAAGAGAGTCTACCAATCTTTTCAATCCATGCTGCAGAAATCAAACCAACACTACAAGATAAGGATCATCACTAACTAATTGCATAGTAAATCTTGGCACAGATTTCACTCTTGGGTGATAGTATCAAGTAATAAGTATTTTTTTCTAGTTCACAGAAATAGAATGTTCTTCTGTGTGTTTGTCTGTAAAATAAGTTCTTATATCAATATAATTTCTCTGACTTTTACTATATAATTAGAAATATGATGATTTTTAATCAACATCCATTATGCAAGTAGAAATATGTTCCCATGGAGAATATTTGAGATAGAGAGGCATATTAAATAACTAGATATATATATATATATAATACATAATATATATACATGTATATTTAAATATATAACTGCACTAAGAATTGTGAGAGAAATAAGGCAGTATCTCCAACCATCAAAAAGAAAGGTGAGAGAGAAAAGGAACAGGAGGGAAAGTTCAAAGATGGATGTATAACTTAAAATTATCATTACTCCAAAGAAAAACTTTATATTTTCATTGCTCACATCTCTCTTTTCTGATGTGGGTATCAAAGAAAGTACCTGAGCAAGGCTAGAATTCCCATGATGCATTCTTTTCCCAAGATGGCTGATGCTACATCCCCTTAGAACATAAAGGTGATAGGATTGCCAACCATAGCAAATAAAAATGAAGAACAGAGTTAAATATGAATTTCAGACAAATACCATTTTTAATGTAAATATGTCTCAAATATTACATAGATGCCTTGTATTCTGCCTGACAATTCTGAAGAATGAATAACTTCTTATTTTTCCTTTAGGAATTCCAACTTCCATAAAGATGAACTTTGAGGAAATCCAAAACATACAAATTCAGTATATTATGTGCTAAATATACACAGTTGCTATGAAGAATACTTCCTTTTCTGATAAAGTTCAAAAGTCCTTGCAAAAAAATCTTACCGTATATTTAACGCATATAGACATTCTAAAAACAATTACTGCTTTGTTTTTAAATTTTCAGTAGGTTAAAAGAAATGCTACCATTGTCCTATTTCAAATGATATTTTATTTTTAATCACATCATACCTGCAATGATGTTTTTAAATTGGAGTGTGAGAAATATTATAGTGGACAGGTACCAGACAATGTAAAGAGAAGCCCATGGGATCGTCTTATTGGTGTCTTCTTGAAATTATACAAATTGGAAGGAGTTGGGGTGAAAACAAAGTCTCATTGGAATATAGGTAAAAGCAACAACATGGACATATCTTGTACCTATTTGGCTACAAAGAGAGTTCATGTAATATTTAGGTAAAAAGAAAGTTACAATCCCTTACTGAATAAACAAGAATAAATGTCCCCATCACTCTTATGAAAATGGCCTATATCAAAGAACCAGAAACAACAAATGTTGGCAAGGATATGGAGATAAAGGAACCCTCAACACTGCTGTTATGTTGGTATGGAATGTAAACTGATAAAGCCCTTGAAGAAATCAATGTGAAAGTTCCTCAAAATATTAAAAAATGGATATACCATATTATCCAGCAATTCTCTCTTTGGTATCAAAACCAAAAAATTAAGAAATACTATTTCAAAGGGATATATACTTCTGTGTTCCTTGAAATATTATGTAATAGCCAAATTATGGAAACAGTTCAAATACCCATTAACAGGAACTTGTGGTACATTTACACAGTAGAATACTATATCAGCTATTAAAATAAAAAAGATGATACCTTGCAATTTCTGACCACAGAAATGGAATGCCAGGGGTTATTCTAAGTGAAATAAATCAGAAGGAAAAAAAATAAATAACATGATTTTGCCCATATGTATAAAACAGATAAATAAAATAAAAATAACATACAAAATTAAATCAAAATAAAACCTAAAAATATGACTACAGAATAAGGCTACTAGAGGGGGAGGGTTGGTGAGGAACAAAGGAGAGAGGGGTTCAATGATCCATGGCAGAGAATTATAGGTACTTGCTTCTGAGTATGGTGTGGTAACATAGATGTGAAGAGAATATTCACTACTGTAAATCATATATAATATTGTAAACCAACAATATCTCAATTAAAAATAATCATTGGCTTCAACAACTCACAGAAGTAAAAGAAGTGAATGAATAAGTCACAGTCTGTATTAGACAATACTATAGCAATTAGCTCTAATATTGAATTAAATGTGTCTTACATATATATTAACTCATTTGTAATTCAGAACAGTTCTGTGACTAAGGGAACCACTATCTCCATTTTACTGCTGAGGAGCTTAAATAGCAGAAGAGTTAAAAATGACCCAAGGTTATAATATCAAGAAGTGACCAATATGGAACTCACACCAAGGCAGGGAATGTTCCCTCCGATACTCCTTGCTCTTCATATTATTCAGCAAGCAAAATAAAAAAAAAACACACACATTTTCTCAAATAGTCATGTGGAGTAAATCTATTGGCTTCTTCAGAGCATTCACTTTTAAAAAAATTTAATTATATATAAATTTCATATCTTTGTAATCTCAGGAATTCAACCACCCCACCCTCCTAACCATTCCCCTCTTTCTCCCCTGCCCCAAATTGTGTGCTTCAGTTTGGTGGTTAGCTTGTTTTCATTTTTCCTCATGGCTTTTGTTTATTTTTTTCCTATATCCCATACATCAGTGAAATTATTTGATTTCTATCTTTTTCTTTTTGACTTGTTTCTGCTAATATGATTTCTTCTAAGTACATTCATGTTATCATAAAATTATCAAATTTGACATTTTTAATTGATAAGTAATATTCCATTGTGTATATATGCCACAATTTTTTCATCCAATCATCTGTTTTCGGGCATTTAGGTTGCTTCCAAGTCCTTGCAATTATAAATAGTGCTGCAGTAAACCTCTGAGGACAGATGTCACTTTGTACCAACATTGAGATCTCTTTTGGGTAGATTCCCAAGAGAGCAATCGTTAGGTCAAATGGTATTCCATTTTTGATTCTACCAGAATCTTACTAGGTAGCCTAAGCTTTCACAACACAGAGATTAAAAACTCAGTAAACAGTCTTTAGCAATAGCCCAATGTTAGTCCATTGACCAATCTTACCAACCAGTGTGCTCCGAGAATGAGACAATGTAGAAGACCAAAAAAAAAAAAAAAAAAAAAATAGATTGAACAGAGTGTCTCTGACCTGTTAGGCAACTCTTTGACATTGGACAAGTCTTGGGTTTCAACATCATAGTGGTTTCCTCATCAGAACAGAACATGACAAAATAACAATGACACTCAGCGCAAGTTCCTGCTATGTGTCAGAGACAAGGTTTGGTACATAGAACAAAAATTGAAAAGAATACTATGGCCATTATTCCCACTGCTGTGCCCACTTTGTAGATGAGGAGATTAAAAGACTCAGAGGAGTACAGTAACCCTCTAGAAGTCACCCAGCTAATAAGAAACAAAGTTAGGCATTTCGTCCAGTCTGTTTCACTTTCTGGAAGTTGATGCAGCCTGCAGGTTACCTGCCTAAAGTTGTAGCATTCATTCTGCCTGGAATTCAGCCCTGTTCCAGTGCTTAATTTTTGCTGTGTGATATGATGAAAGTTATTTAACTTTTTGGTGCCTTATTTACCTTATCTATAAGCAGGGAATAACAGCAGCATTTCTGTGACCATGAAAGAAGATGATATAGGTAAAGTGCCTAGAATAAATATACAGTGAACACTAAGAGCTGAATCAGCACTACACAGTGGTTGTTACTATAGCTCTAGCTATTCCCATGACTGTGTGTGTCCTTATTTCAGTTCATTGCCACTGTCTTATAGACAAAGATTTATAGCTCAAAAGTCTGCCTTTCCTGAAATTGTGAAGCTGGAAGTGAGAGGGGGGAAAAAGAAAACGAAACAACGACCAAAGTTCCTCCAAGGGAAAAGTCCTTATGAAGGGCTACTGGGAAAAGATTAAAAGGAGAAAAGATCTGAAATATCCAGTCCTTTGAGTTTCAGATATCTTATTCCCATTTGGTTTGTGTTCTTCAAGTGCCAACACTTTTCATGAACTTGGAAAGTTCTCTTCTGAGTTGTTAATATATTTCTGAAGAAGCAGCCATGAAATGAAACCTACAAACTACCCCGCCTTGTGCTCCAGTCTTCCCCATGCTGATAGGCATATCTCCCTGAATCACCTGCATATGCATTGTTTTAAAAGTCAGCTTCTAAAATTCTTCCTATCTCTTTTACTCGATGCCTTTTCACTACCAGGGATGGTTTGAGAGGTCAATAAGGATGAAATGAATGTGAAAGAAGCTGCTGCTATGATTTAAGCTTGTTGGACTTGATTTCCTTGCTCATGGGCCTTTGTTCTATAAACCCATGTGACTAGGTTAATGTTATCTTCCTTTCATTTACTTCAGAGGAGAAAATAAGTGCGGAAAAATTCAGCACAAGGCAGGAACTGACCACTTAAACAAGACAATCTAAGTTAGGAGTGAGGGTTCTAACTGTTCTCACAGAATGACATAAGAAAGTGCCATTCTTAATTGATGAGTAATATTCCATCGTGTATATAGACCACACCACATTTTTTTCATCCAGTCACCTGGGATTACAATGATGTGAAATTTATATATATAAATAAATTTTAAAAAAAGAAAGAGAAAATGCTCTCTGAAATTGGGCAACCAGCTATAGACTTTTCAAGAAGGAATTAATATTTTAGCAGAGTTGTAAAGTCTGAGAAAGTCAGCCATAGAAGAACCTGTGGCAGAATGCTCCAGGTGGGAAGAGCTGAGGCAGGAATAACTTTTCTGTGTGAGAAGTTAGTCTCCTGGGGGAGAATACTATCAGTTTACCGGTGTCAGTAGAATCACTGACATACCAGTTTACATCCACCAGCCATCTGATGGGCAAAGAGCAGTAGGACAAATGAGAAAAAAGATTTAGGAGGAGGACAGTCATCTCTACCACCTGTTGGTTACATGGTCATGGGATAGCGAATTGACTGATCTTCTGCTTCCTTAGCAAAGGATGGTGCTTAAAAAACAGACTTAGTCAGATAACTGCTAGTTTGATAATTGACTGTCAAAATATTTAAGCTGAAGTGCATTTTTCTTATTGGTCAAGTGGGTCACATCTTAGACCTGGCATTTAGGATTCGGTCATGAAGCTGTGCATAACTGCACTGTTGTCTGTGTATATGGAGAGAATAAAACCAAAAACTGGCAGTGCTTTTGAAAATTGATATGAAGTGTGTGCAATGCTTAACACTTAGTACGTGTTTACCACATTAGTACAGAGGGTGTCTCTTGTTTTTTTTTGTGCCCAACAATCATTTCACCGTCTATCACCAAGGCAATTTCATGATGGAAGGTCTTTGTGGAAGAACTTCTTCCAAATTGGTCATATTTGGTGAAAATAGGCATTGGATGGTTGAATTCCTCCACCAAGTGACTTCATGAAACCTAGAAGATACATCCTTCCTGGATTCTGAATCTTGAGAAGAATCAACAAAATGCTGGCCCGCATTCATTCTAGTAATGGTCATTCACCACATCTCTGTCTAAGAACATCACTGTTATTGCTGTTTTGTCTGGTGTCTTCTAAGGCTTGCTTTCCTTTTCCTAGCAATTCTACAAACTGCTGATAGCCCTCTGATACATTCCTTTTTACTTGAAAATAGGCAGGGTTATTTTTCTTTCACTTATAATCAAAAACTGTACTCAACTCAAATAATTATATTCTTGTTCTTGTTATGATGATTTAGATAAAGATGATTAGAAAGAGGGTTTAACTAGAATTGTTATTGTTAATTATTATTTTTTGATGGTATGGGGTATATAACAGCCCACAAATTTCTTGTCTATATTGAGAGTAGATAATAAAATCAAAAGCAAATTACATAAATCTCTACTTATTTTCACATTTATGCCCACACCTATTCTTTATACAAATCTATTCACATAGCTTTCATGGTTTGTAATTAAAGACTAAATTCTGGCTAAACTTCAAAGCAAGTAAAAATTCTCAAACAATTGGACAGGGCTGCTGGTTTAATACCTATTCTCAAGGTCACTGATGTAGTCACATTTAAAAAATCTGATCAAACATTAATAGAAAATGATGCTAACTAGACTGGAGTCTCTGTGGGGAGGACATGGATAAAGACTCAAATCTATACCCCAACCAGATAGAAGTCACATACAGCTTTCTCACTAATAGTTCTAATAAAACACTAAGAGAGGCAGGTGGGAAATAAAGCTGAATAGACTACATCCCAAAGAACTCAGAGGGGTCCCGTGTGTTTCCTGTAAGTGTGTGACTATGATTCTAGATAATATCACAATTTCAATTATTTGTTATTTGATTATTTGTTAGTGTATTGGAATCATTAGTTTAGGAAGAAATTTTACCTATTAACAATATTATCTTTCACCTACTCAAGTTCCCTACGTCTATCATAGGAATATGGTCAATCTTTATATCAGTATGATCACTCACAAAATGTTCTTTTCATAGTTTACACAAATACCTTCATCTTTAATTTAGGCCTATTGGCTAAGATCAAGTGTATTATGTAACAACTAACTGCAATCCTGTGCCTTTCCTGTCTCACCACATTAGATGGAATCAGTGTCTACACTTCTCATACCCTCCTAGAAGCACATGTTTCTGCTCTATGGCCTCTAGGTCACACCTGTCAGAGTGAAGGGTGTTTCTCCCACCCACTGAGGTGGATCATGATCATGTGATACTCCTTGTATAGGATAAGTGTGCGGAAGTGACAACTGCCTGTTATGAGAGACAGTCAGTTCCCATTTTCTCCTTCCCCCAGAACAATTCTCTGTGAGAACAATGTGACTCAAAGCTATTCTAAGCACCCTAACCCCATCTGTGGATGGGAATCAAGCCTCATTAATCGGTAGCCTGTGCAGAGTTTGTGACTTTAAATTGCTCCAGTTTTTTGCTTTGTCTTGTTTTTTAAATTTTATGAATTGAATTTATTATCCAAACATATCCAAAGCCATGATTGTGTCAGTTAGTAATCAATACTTTTTAATTTATTATTTCATTTTTTAATTTTTGGGCAATAGATGATTTCTCCCCTTAGCTGTGGTCACCATAGTTCCCCTGCCAGCAAAGCATCCACAGCCCCATCACCAAAGTCCCTGTGCTTGCCCACTGTCCCCCATCCCCTGAATTTACCTCTCTGCTCCCTCTTCCTCCCTTACCACAGATACCTCATATCTGAGGTCAGCTTTCAAGGTTTTTCTTTGACCCTTTGTTTGATTTTTCTATACTTTATTTCTGTATTGTAAGTGATACCATCCAATATTTCTTTTAAGCAACATAAGTCAGAAGCCACTCAGTTCATTGTTATGCAGGAATACTATGCAATACATTAGCCCTCATCAGACATTATATCTTTGTTTGAATATTAAACTACAAAATCAGGGTCAGGGTCTATCTTTCCATTGTTGTTTTCCCATCAAAGGACAGTTTACAATGCATAACATTTAACTGTCAGTGAGTCCGCAACATGAGGAACTTCTATTAGTCTAGTTCCCTCCCTTCAATCAGACGTGAGTCTAAGAGAAATCTTGCTTTAAGAATGATATGCACAAGATACAGATGAGATTACTTTTTACTTTTTTCAATAACTGTATAATCAATTTTTAAAGAATGAACAATGTAAACAGGAAGATCTTGTGGACAATACCTCAGGCACCACCTTAAATATTATTGGAGAAAACATGTGTTGTGTTCTTTGCTAAAGGGTTCAAAAATGCTGGTAAAAATAATTCTGATTTGTATAATCCTAAACCTGTATTCACTCAACAAGCATTCGAATATAGAACCTACTTTGTGCTAAGCACCATAGTAGGATCTTGAGATATGAAACAGTAGGTTTTGACTGCTACCTATGTCATCTACAATAAGACACAATTCCATAGACATTGGAAAGTTAGGAAGTTCAATGTTTGGACAGATGTTGAGAGGGCTCTTCCTCTGGAGGCAGTAAAGAAGAAACATCAGACTCAGACCTGGGAGAAATTGGGGATACTTTTTGAACATATTGGGCTGGCTGCATTTTAAATGCAGAGCAGAAGATAGCTGAGTGAATAATAAAACTCAGGAAAATAAAATAATATCTGTAGCAAGTGTCCTCTGAGACACAAAGGCAGTGGGATAACAAGGACCTACTGATTCCAAAGAAGCCTATTGCAAAGTCCTGTGTTTGTTATGTCCACCTTCACTGACCACAATTCTACCCTTGTCATGTCCACCCATTCTCTAAAAAAATGACATTTTCCATGTTGGCACATTATCTGCAAAAGTCTGCAATACTTTCAGACAAAATATTCATAATTTCAATTTATTTAACTTCCATGTTATTAACGTGGAAACAGTCGCTCCATATGGAAGTTTAGAAACTAATTTGTTGTGATAAAAATCTGATAATTTGTGAATTATCTCAACTTAAAAGACAATGTTTTGGGTTATTTTTATGCTGCTGAGATTTTCACCTTCCCACTTGTGACATATAATATGATTGTTATCTCCTATTATATACATTTTGGCAAATAACTGAACAATATAATGAAATACAATTCTCATTTTGTGCGCTAACCTTGTAAAGAATGAAAAAAATCCCTGTAATTAAAATATTGTACAAAATGACCAAATGGACACAGGGCTAATGTAAAATAAATCCTGGAATATAATGAGCTTTTTAATCATCCCCAGTTAAGACAATTGGTTGGGTCTGTTATTTTCAGTAGCAAGCCGAAATCATTTCACGTGATAATTTCAAGTGTTAATTGTTGCAGTTTATTCAATGCAATCTTCTCCACCGGCTTTATTTTTATCTGCCACTACACCAATACACCATGATTAGCATAAATTAAACTAAATGAATTCTGTGGGTTACTAAATTATTTTACAGCCGTCTTTTTTAAAAATTTTCCTCTAAACATTTAAAGGTTAGGGACGGGTGAACAGTTTGATGGCAACTCCCCACAGCCAGCTGCTCAGCCTTGGCAAAAAGAAAAAAAAAGCTTAAAAATTGGGTGATTGATTTTCAGAAATCTTGGGTAGAAAAATACATGGTGAAAAATGTCATCACACAAGATGTTACATCATTATACACTGACCTTTTGCAGAGGCCCACATGCCTCACGGCTGGGAAGCAAGGGTTTCTCCATGCAGAATGAGTTATTCCCAGTGTTCAAACTAACACCTAGTGACCTCGGATGACTTGGGTGGGTAATGTGTGCTGAACAAAGTGAGTTTTGTCTAATTTAGAAACTCCGTTCTATTAAGCTTGTCTTACTGGTGGCAAGTTGTCATTTACTGAGAAGCTCCCCAAAGGACTCTCTGACCTACACCCAACTTCAGACAGAAAAGTCTCTAGGAGAGTGGTCAGCCTACTCTAGGACCCTCTTGCCATCCACTTTGTCACAAGGTTGGTGGCGAGAAAGGAAGATGTTCCTCCTTCCTCTCCACCTACACTGATGTCAGACACCAACCCCAACTAACCACCCCTTCCTACCCATACTCTTCTCCTGCCTCCATTCTGCCTTGCTCTCCCAGGGATATGTCTCATTGCCATTTACCACCTATTACTCTCGCCTATGTAGTCCAGAGAAACTCCCCTTCTGCTGTCTTTAGTGTTTATTACGCACCTACTATGTGTCAGCCTTTGGGCCTGTTGCTGGGCAGACATTCTTGGACAAGGGAGAAATGGTCTCAGCAGTAAAGACAAGTCTTTGCTCTAGGGTCCTGATACATGCTTTGGGGACAGCAGAAAGGAGGAGAGATTCTCGCTCCCCCAAATTTCCTGTGCTCCCTCAATGGGACTTCCATATTCCTCCCCTCAACGCATGTACACACACCTGCTTTTCTCCAATTGGGGGTGTGTGGGACAAAGCCTTAGCTTGCACTTGAAGGGGAAACTTGCAGTTGACAATGATACTATGTAGCTCACTCCACGGACCCTCACTTTTCAACCTCCTCCTCCTGTCCTGCTGCCTCTAAGACTCTGGGTACAAAGCTAGAAGGCAACTCTAGACTCTAGCTTGGGTTCAATGTCAGTTCCTCTTTGCACAGCTGAAAGTGTGCAAGACCCCTGCAGAAGGCTCTCTGTGATACGGAAGCTGGTAATTCTGCCCATCACTGAGTATTCATTAACTCTCCTAATGCCTTGTTCAAAATTGGTGCTCAGTCAGTATTTCTTGATAATGCAAATAAATAAATATGTGCTAAATTAACAAACTGCTTTAAGACTCATGATATAGTCAAATACAGTGGATGAAAATGAGCAGCAAGGTGTGAACACATAAAATTACTCTGCAGTTTATAACTAAGAAAGTCCTAAACCAGCATGAGTCAGCTTCAAGTCCAGATGGAAAATTCAATCTCTCATTTATGAACCAAGTGACTATCAAAAAGAGTTGCAAGTCCCAAACACCAGCATAAGATCACCAGTTCCATCGGCACTGGCTCCACTTTGCCCAAGTTGGAGCCTCTATTTCTCAGCACACAGCTTACCCCAAAAAACTGCTCAATGAGTATTTGTGAATGAGCTAAAACAAAGGACTCACAGGCCTGTGTATGTTAAGGATGTTCTGTCCAAGAATGTATCAGCAAGTGGCCGACAGAAGTGATTTGTTTGATCAGCAACCCAAAACAAAAGGGCTTAAAAACTTTGGACACTTTCCCATCATAAGGAATTTTAATATAAAAACACATGACATTTAAGAGCTTTTACTTTCACCTTGACTTCAAACAAGAGAGGCTCTAGAAATAGTGTGAAGGGGAATAACGAAGGTGGGCATTGCTCTGGGCCTATCTTGTACCCAGGAGGCATGGACATGTGCCATGTTACCTGTCAAGACTCGTGAGTCCCCATACCCCTCCAGACAGCTCTGTGACCCTGATCTACACCACAAGCATCTTAAATAGGATGATAGAAAGATCATTTGAGATTAGGAATCTAACTTAAATTTTTTGATAATTTGTAGTTTAAATCCTTGGTCTATGCTTTCAACAGAAACTTAAAATGGACAGAGATGAGATGGAAGGAAAACTTTAAAAATATTTCTGCCTTTAAAAATAAAATTCAAAAATACACCCACACCAATCAAGCAAACTGAAAACAGCAGGGGGAAGGAGGTTTAGCCAGCCCATGTTCCACATGTTTCCTGCTGGCCTGTGAAGAAAAGAAGGGATGACCATGAGGGCACACAGCCTGGAAAGTACTAGAAGAATGCCTTGCTTGACAGGAAGATCAACTGGCACATTTGAAAAGTGCAGTGGTTTCATGCAGGTTTGGCATATGACAGTCAAATCATTCTTTCTTGGTTAGCCTCATCGCTAACATAATGAAGTGAAAATTACTGAGAGTCTGTGGAGAATCCAGGCTTCCTTAAAAATCTGGAGTTGTTTATATGTGGATAGAAACCTAGAAGGTGACAAAGACAAATAATAGCTATGGAGCTTGGACAAAACAGGCTTTCAAAGTAGGAAGCAATATGAGAAAGCCTCCCTTAATAATTGACAGGAAGGTTTCCTGACGGGTAAGTATATCTCCAAGGGTATACATTTGATTTTCATCTGTACATAAAACTCTGATCTTCTTCCTCAAGCAATATTCAGATTTAGCTTTATCATTAGGTTGAGTGAATCCTATGTAATGTTTTCATTCTTTGGGTTTCTAGTTCACTGTTTATTGGCCCAGATCCATCACCAATAACAGGTTGAGTCAACAGGGGAAGAAGTAGAATGGATGGTGGAGAAGGATGGGCTCGAGAAAAGCCCAAAAAGCAACAGGCTCTTCTGCTATTATTGCCTAAGACTGGAAAACACATCTATTTAGCTGTACTCCACAAATCTTTTGAGGTAACCTTGGTTAAGCCAGTTCTTCAAAAAAAAAAAAAAAAAAGTCTAGGAAAAAAGTTTTAAAACCCACATTCATCCATTAAGTCATTCAATATTATGTTGTATCAAGGATCATTAGGATCAATGTGGAAGCTCTTACAATATAGATGCGTAACATGTGATTATACATATAATTATACTGTAATATGGTAGAGGGGATGGCAAAGTATTTTTAGTGGGGGAGGGGCTGAAGTACATAACCAGTAAGGACGTGGTCAGAGGAAACCACCTAAAAATGAGAGGTAAGATGGTGTTCATGCACTGACCTAGTATTCATGGTTCAATTGCCATATTGAATGAGTATTTACTTTGAACATAGCACAGAGCTGAACTCCAGGCAGTGTGCTTCTTAAAGCATATGGCACCACTGGGTAATCTGGATAGCCCAGGCATGCTGGAATAAGCATGTTGATTGGGGTGGGGTGATGAGGATGAAAGGTAGCAGCAGTGTTGCCAGGCTGAAGTTGAGAGTTCTGACCAGAGCAAATGAAAGGCTATATGCATAGAGACAGGCAGACCTGGCTTTAGAAAGGCCTCCCCTGGAAGATGGCTGGAGTATGGATTGGCTCTGTTTCAGAGTCTCACCTTGCTTCAAAGTTCTCTTCTACTTTTGTCTGTGCAACAGCCCAGCCTATAATGGGGATGGCTGCAAAAAATTAATACCAAACATGGTTCTTTCTTGTAGAGCTAGACTCTTGTAGCTTCCATGTTCTTCTAATGGCTTCCATGTTACCAGAAATTGGGTGGTTTGAAACAATAGAGATTTAGCAAACCACTTTTAAAGAAGCCAAAAATCCAAATTCAATGATTTTGACAGGGTCATTTTTTTCCCAAACAGTCTGAGGAAGAGTTCATCCATCCCTTCTCCTGGTTTCTGGAAGCAGCTGGGAATTGCCTCCAATCTGGTCACCGCCTGTGTCCACACTGCTTCCAATGGCCTGACACCCCTTTCAGTTCAACGTCTTCCTACTCTTGTATGGACACCAGTCACTGGATTTAGGATCTACTCTAAATTGATGAGGATCCCATCTTTAGATCTTTAACTTAACTGCATCTGCAAAGACCCAATCATCAAGTAAGGTCACAGGCACAGTTCTGGGGGTAAGGCTTGGGCACAGGTTTGGGGGAATGCAATTAACATGGTGACTAATAGCTTAACACTAGGTAAGGTTTAATATGTGCCCAGAATATGTCTAAGTGTTTTGTTATGTTACCATGCTTAACTAGCACAGCAACCTTGTGTGGCAAAAATTTGTATGTGTTTTATAAATGAAGAAATGGGGGTTGACTCACTAGCCTGAGGTGCTTAGCTACTAGTTCAGGCAAGCAGCATGCCCCGATAAAACACACTCAAACAGGATTTACGTTCTGTGCTGTTCACATATGGGCATCATCTCACCAGGCCCCAGCAAATGCATACTGATTGGTTGAACAAATGCCTGCTGGTCACCAACCAATGTAGTGGACATTGGAGGCAGGTATCACTATAGGTCCTGGCTAAAATAGGAACTGGCTCTTTTCTAACTAGATCTAACTTGGGGTTCAATTAAGATTAGCAATAAGAAAAAAGAAAGACTAGCTATAAGGCAAAATTCAAGATTCCGAGTCAGAGTTATGATACCAGATAGAGGGTCATCTCTTGTTCATTTATGCCTCTATTAATAAAATCATATCAAAATCCAAATCATCATGGAACTTTTACAAAGGTTTCTACCACCTTTGAAGTTTCTCTCTCTCTCTCTCTGCCCTCCCTGCTCCAATGCCTCACCACTTTCTCCTTCTCTCTTTTCTCCTCATATTCACTCCTTGTGAGGTGGAGCTCACACTAGCACACACTAGCGGTTCCTCAGGCCTGAGGAATAGTGCTGAATGGGATGGGGGTGGGACCATTGTAGAGTAGCAGGTCTGATATCCAACCACAGCTCCCTTAGTTCAATTTAAGGAGACCTAAGGCTAGGGCTCTGTTTCTTTCATGGTATCATCTTAAGGGTAGCAGAAAATGCCAACCCAAAATATGTCATGGCACATAAGGACTATGCAGAGGTGAAGGCAATTTCAAAGGAGCAGGGACAAGAGAAGCTCTTTGCCTGTCCCATATTTGCTTAAATGATACATTAGATGTTTCTCAATAGTTTAGATTATTCAAAATAGTAGAAAAAAGAAAGGATAAGAGTAAGACCAAATCATAGTTACTTTAGTTTTTTCACTTTCTGCCAAAGCTGGTGGTAAATAATAACGATAAAAATAGCAATGATGATGCTACGTTCATTTTGCTCTCTTCCCTGTTCTCTGTCTACTAGAATCAGAAATAGGTGAACTGCAGATGACTCAGCAGAAGCAACAACAGGAAAAGCAGCCCTGCTAATTTTGTTTTAGCTGGAGAAAACTGGGTTGTTAGCTAGAACAAAAAGCATATCCTGAGCCCCCCCCCCGCCCCCTGCCTTCCCTGACACATTAAATGCAAGTCCGGGTAATGCAGATAGGTGCATACTAAATCATTATTCATTGACTTGCTTACACTGGCAGGGAAGTTTTCCCAGAGGAAGAAAAATGATCCCAAACTATGATTAAAACTCGTACTTTAAGAATCTTAATGATTATATCAAAAGCCCTCTGTTTCTCAGTACATTTAGCTACCCTGATAGCCTTGCAAGGAAAGAATGAATCCATAGGATCATCTTACATTCACTTGCTGCTGCATTCCTCTTATACCTTATACATCCTCCTCTTAGACTGATTTTTTTGTTGACATTTTGTCCAAATTATCACATCAGTGATTCCATACGTACATCTGTCCAAATGATCACATCAGTGATTCCATACGCACATCTGTCCTCTTCAAGTCTTCCTGAAAGTGGTAAGGGGAGCTTCCAAAACTCAAAGTGCTTAAAATATGTCATATTTTCCCCAAAACATCACTGTCAAGATTAACAAGAATGTCAAGTTTCTTTGCCTTATTGGAAATTTAGAGACTCAGTCAAACTCCTGTAATCAGAAATCTGTTTTTCAATAGTAAACAATGGAGGAAAAGTTTGTTGTTAGGGAGTAGACAAAGATCTTCCTAAATATAGAAGGGGGGTCTAATAAAAATCATATAAATGTAAACATACAAATAAATATTGATCCCTCTGAGAAACTGATAAAGGTGAGTTTTCTTGAAGGAGTGTTGGGAGTTATACATATCCATTTATCAACAGAGAATTCAGCTTCTTCCAGGTGTTGGGCATTGTACCAGTTGTGTGTGTGTGTGTGTGTGTGTC
This sequence comes from Uropsilus gracilis, assembly GCA_004024945.1. Taxonomy (NCBI): domain Eukaryota; kingdom Metazoa; phylum Chordata; class Mammalia; order Eulipotyphla; family Talpidae; genus Uropsilus; species Uropsilus gracilis. The sequence goes on along the minus strand of PVHY01000356.1, from coordinate 137,307 downwards.
CATCCTCAATCCACTTGCTAAGCCAGGCCTAGCAATAAAAATAGTCTTAAGGATTTCAAGGTAATAGCAAGTTCATGTGTTTTTGTTACCAGGTATTATTTTGACTGCTACCTTGGTGCCATTTTTGGATGACATGTGGGCAAAAAATTAAGATCTGCATCTTATAGGCAGACATTCAGTGTTTTGATAGTCATTGACCTGTATTATCATCTCTTTATGTAAGTGCTGTAAGTGATAATCCCTTGAGAAAAACATCAGAAAGTGGGAGACAGGTGTTGTGTTCCACTTCACCTGAGAATCGCTGAATACTTTCCATTGTAGAGATTTGTGACAAATCATCATGCTTTAAGTTATATATCAAAGAACCTTGTTGAATCTATTAGAATATAGTTTCCCAATCTTACTTGATCATAGCTGGAACTTTTTCTTTGTCCTTATTAACATCCCATGGAATGTGCTCCCCAGAACATCATGTTGGGAATGCTGCAGTAATAGAAAACATACACCTACATATATTGCTTTTAAAGAGTATTTGTCAATGGTTCAATTTTGCTAAAAATTAGTTTTAAAATTTTCTGTCTCCTTGTTTTCCCTTTGTCCCTTGTATAAGTGAGACCATCCAGTATTTCTCTTTTTCTTTCTGGTTTATTTCCACTAGCATTATCCTTTCTAGCTTCATATGCAATATGGATTGCAGCAATATGCAATATGGATTGCAGCAAAGGACATAAGTTTGTCCTTTTTGATTGATGAATAGTATTCCATTGGGTACATATACAACAGCTTTCTGTACCATTCATCTAAAATTATGGAATACTTTACAAATTTGTGTGCTATGAGAGGGGGAGGGGGGATAATCAGAGGTGGGAGGAACACAAAAGACTAATGATGGTTCATGGGTGGTAGGTGGTGCAAAAAAAAACTTTTACATATGTACGCAGACAAGAATAGTCATTGCAGCATTCTTATGCTAGTCAAAGACTGGGGCAAAAAAGTATTTGTTTACTGCTGGAACAACTGACCACAACTTCACTTTGCTGAGATTAAATTGCCCAAGCCTGCTGCACATTTCCAGAACCAAACATTCATATATTGAAGAAAACTGCAAACTAAAACTAAAATAAGCAGGTGTGCAAGCAGGAACCAACCATAATATGAAAGATTACGATCAAGTGCAAAAACAAAACAATTACACAGCCAGTCTGTGGTTAAACAACCTTTATCAACTTCCTGGTCTTCTTTATTTCTTCCTTTTTGACATATATATGATTCTGCTGCTTGAATCAATAATCACACCATTGCTTTGTTAACTTCGTGTTGTGGATGACTCCGTCTAAGGAAGCTGAAATAATTGAGCAGCAGACACAGTCTGCCAAAAAGAGCCATATTCTCTGGGTTATAGAGAAAGTGCTCACCAAGAGCCATGGGGAGTTCATTAGCTTGAGACAGTATATTCATAAGAGCAATGAAGTAAGTTAAACTAATTTGATTTCCATAATGTTGGTTCCACAGAGAATGAATATCCACTTTGCCCTTTGTTCTTCCATCAGGCCTTGTGTAGCATCAAAAATCACTTAAAAATATACTTCATTCTGGTATATCACCAAAAAACTAATAGCAAAATTAAAACATAGGAAGGCAGGGAAAAAATTTGGAAGTGATAGATATGTTTATGCAACAGATTGTGGTACAAGAGTGTATACTTGTCTTCAAACCCCTTAAATTGTATGTATTCATTACGGACAGTTTTTTCATGTAATTTATACCTCAATAAAGTGTAATTCATACCTCAGTTTAAAATAAGAAATCAATGAAATTGATGAGGAGAATTAATTATATGCTAAAAATAGTTAAGTATGTTTGTGTGTATGTATTTTCCATCATTCATCCCATTGGTCTATTTGCAAATGCTAAAGGATCCCAGAATCTCAGCCTTCTTACTCCTACCCCATGGGGGTTTCAGCAAAGTGTTCACCAAGAAAAATACATAGGTATTTCTAGTTATTAGTGTTAATGAGAGTACTGTGCACTGTAGTTCTTGAATGAGGTAATACAGATAATGCATTTATAACAGCATTTGTCAGAGGAAATGTTCCCCAGGTGCTGGCAGTCACTATAATTGGTGGTAACTCACTCCACCTGGTAACAATTGTGTGATATTATTGTTCTCCCCATTTTACAGATGAGAAAACTGAAGTTCAGTGAAGCTCAGCAACTTGAAGCAAAAACAACCCAGACACAAATTGTGGGGAATATTGTAAGCATAATCAGCAGCCAACTGAAATACCTATCTTCTTGGAACTCATTAAAATCAAACAATTATAATTCTGCTTTTACAGGTGAGAAAGATCAATCACAGAGATGCCCAGCACTCGCTCAGGATCACACGGGGTCCACAGTGTGGCCTGGTGAGACAGCCAGTCGAACATTTTTATTTGGCCAGACTCCAACCACCAGTAGTTGAATTAAACAGTAGTCTAGGTGTCTGCAGGAAGGAATTCTTGTGAGTGAAATGCATCACCTGCTGACTTTAAGCAAGTGAGGCTATTCTAGATAGCCTGGGTGGGCCTGATTCTATCCATCGGAGGGCCTTGGAGCAGAACTGATAACTAGCCTGGGGTAGAAGAAATCACCTGTGGACCATAGCATCAGCTTATGCCTGAGCGCTCATCTGCCTTCCCAAAGGGCTGCCCTGGAATTCTTGAATTTTTCTAGACCTTATATCCATGTACGACAATTACTTGCTGTACGTTTCCTGTATAGACACTTCTGTTGGTTCTGTTTCTCTTTTGAATCCTGATGGATGAGTCTGTATTCAAACCCATGTCTTCTGGGGGTTAGAAGGCAACTCTGAGCTACCAGCATCACTGTAACCACCAAAACTCCACTCAATTAAGGCAAATAGGTGTTGGCTTTATCAGCTCTCTATCTGCCTAATTATGCAGATTTAACCATCTATACCATGAGTAGGTATATCAAATAATTTTATTCATCTAACACTCTTTCTTTTGTTTTCTTTTGAGACAATAGTGGTGCTTATGAAAATTCTCATTTACTAAGGATTTGCCATGTTCCAATAAAGGATCAAATCTTTGAGCTCTTTATTTTACTTATTGGGTATAAACTTTAAAGAGGTAAGATACTTCCCAATCCAAGAAAGAATTTCTCAAATAAACAGCAAGCTAAAATTGACTGCTCCCCAGCCCCCACCCCGGGAGATGGAAAACCTCAGTCAGCCAGAGTTTGCAAGTCTAAGCTCAAGGCATATGACAAATGACAGGGGAGGAATTCAGCATTGGCTGGTAGCTAAAGATGACAAACCCTAAACTACTTTATTCCAAGGCTCTGTCTTCTGACAACTGACATACTTAGTCTGTGTCCCATCATGGTGAAACTGCTGATAAAACTGTCCTCAAATGACTAAGTATGTACATGCTTGGACTTTTTGTGGCAAGATTAAAAATAAATCAATGAACCTTATCTTTTCATTTGTGGCCTCCCACAAGAACTACTGCAAAGATCCATAAACTGGCACTGAAAAATTACAAGTTAAATCAGGGTCAGTTCTTGATTATCCACATTGAGAGTTGGAGCAAATGACTAAGAATCCACAGCAGCAGATAAGAGCCCAATTTTTTTTTTTAGACTTGGTTTCTAAATTTTGTACCCTACTTTCTTTAGGACCAAAAAGTGAATTTGGGCTGTAAAGTTATCCATTTCCTTGATAAAATTCTGATCCCTCTTTTTGAAAATCTATAGGTTCAACTAACTAGAATTCTTCATTAAACAATGAATAAGAATTGACATCATTTTGTAAAAAAATTTCTCCTTAACATTTTGAACTTCAAATCTTCTATAGGATAAGTAAGTTTGGTCAGGCTTTTTCTTCCATAAGCCTGTGTGACCAGCACCTGGGGTACTGAATCTTCCCCATGATTGTGTGGCCTAGTGAGTGTGCACATGTATGAGGGTGCACACATCTGGACCAAGGAGAGAGGGGCTAAAGATGTGTATGAGCATTGAGAGCACAAAGGAAGCCAGAGAGAAAGAGTGAGAGAGAGAGAGAGAGAGAGAGAGAGAGAGAGAGAGAGAGAGAGAGAGAGAGAGAGAGAGAGAGAGAGAGA
>PVHY01000356.1:92904-133083 GCA_004024945.1 Uropsilus gracilis | reverse complement strand
TGATATTATCCCTGACAACTGGCAATGAGGATTGCCAATTACACTACACCTTCCAGCTGAAAAGCTGAGACAGGAAAGGGAACACAAATACTGCTGTGGAGCAGGGATAAGCAAAGCTACATGGTGAAGTTGATCACTTGTCAGAGAGGCCAGGACTTCATGTCCCAAAGGCAGTTCACACCAAACCCACCCCACTGGAAGGCTACTTTGCTTTTGCTTCACCTGGAAACCTGCAGTTGCTGTCTTCTCAACAGGAGTGGGCTGCAGGCCAATCAATGCCTAGATGATCTAAGCAAAAAGGCTAGAAAGTGAAAGGAGTGTGATCTGTGCAGGCAGCTTTGGAGAGAGTTTAAAGGAATCAGGGATATCGTTTGAATCAGTAATTTGTTTTGTTTCCTAAGCCACAATGCAGAGAAAAAGCATCACTTCTGCTTTGTTTAAATAAAGAATGAAAACACCGTGACTCATCAAGAGAGCATGAAAACACTGTGTCCAGGACAGATTATTGGACTAGGAAGTAGAAAATTTGGGTTCTAATAAATGATTTCAACAATGACCTATGAACTGGACAGCAGATGACTTGCGAGAACCTCAGTCTCCACTCACAGCAACAACTAGTTCTTGTTGTAAGTTTTCTTACTATGTTTTGGTTACTTTCCAAAAAGTATAGTTGCATTTAAATGCACAAACTACTAACAACCTTAAAACCTAAGTCCTCTGGGTTTTCCCATTTACAGATGACAAAGTGAGGCAGAGGACACCATTTTCCCAGGGCAAGTGTCCTATTGGGGTCAAAGAAGATCCCAAAGCACACTCTTGACCACTGTGCTGGGCTGCCCTTCAGGCTCGTAAGCCCTGTGATTCTACAATATAGCAAAACATCTATTAATTGAGTCGTTAAAAGGGCTAACCTCAGAAAGATTGCCCGTTTGAAGAAGCAGTCATCCTATAAGATGCCCGTCAAATGTCACTTCTTCAAGGCATACAGGCCAGAATATCCTCAGTAAGAAGAACATCTCTTAACTCCCAGAGTTTATCATGCCGCAGGGTCTGTCAATAGCTCGACTTTCTTACTATTTAGGTTAGGACAATAATTTGTTCATCTATGTTCACCTGTCATAACAGGTGCTCGATAAGTAGTGTGTGTTCAAAGGTACTTCTTTACTAGTGGACAAGCTGCAAAGGTGTTAAGACAAAGATTTTAGAAGAGAATATTAAAAAATTAAATATGGTAATGACTTGGCAGCCTTTCTCTGCTACTCACAAAATCCCCTCCAACTCATAATCCTGTAACTTCAAAGGGTCTTCATTTGGCCTTAACCTCAAGATCTATACTGTCTGTCCCTTGCCTGCCAAGACCCTTCACTGAGGTCCTCTTGAACACTTCCCTCACTTCCGATAGATCTTTGATAAAATGCCAGAGTCAGAGTTCTTCCCTGACCATTTAGAATAAGGAACAACACGCTCCCCGCGCCCCCCCCCCATACCCAGCCCCTCTTCTTACCATGGGCACTTTCTTCCTTGTGCTATAGGACAAAGTTATCTCCATTTCCTTCATTCAAATGCAAAGCCCATAAAGTTAGAATCTTTGACCTATTCCTCTATATCCACAATGCCCAGAGGGGACCTATAGACATTGCAACCAATCAAAGTGTAGAGGAATTTAAAAGGACAAATAAAATACTTGCATGATGCAAATATTGAAAATACTTAAGGAATTTATAATCCCAATAAATTTAAATGTAAACAAGAGGTTAAAAGCCCAAAGTTCATTCCCGATAAATTTTCTGGCCTATGTTTATTATAAATATATTTTTAACAAAGGTTAAGAAAATCCACCATAGGGTATGCAACTCATTTCTTTGTTTTGATATTTGGATATAGATGGGTATACACTTAAGTAAGATGGGTGCATGGGTTCAGAGAAATATGTAGACTTGTGGGTGGAGGGAATCACTTTATCAGGGACAAGTAGTGATGTTACTAGAGATTTGCATCTCTGTGTATCCTCACCTTCAAGAACCCTGTCTCTTTCATTTGATCCTGAAGCAGGGAGGGAAAGGGGGAGACCTTGCAGGCAGAGAAACACTTCGCATTGCTGTTGAGTGAATGAAGCCAGAACTACACTCAGCAGCTTCTCCCAGCCAGAGTTCAGGCTCTCATCCCTGGGGTACACTCTCAAACTGGGTCACAGCAAAATCACAGAGCCAAATCAGTTCCCATTGGAATCATGTTCACAAGCTAGACCTTCTGAGTCAGACCAATACTTATTAGATAATCATCAGCACATTATTTAGCAAGCCCAAATTATGATGGGGAGCAGAATCCATTCCCTCTGAAAAAAAAAAAAAAAAAAAAAAAAGAAAGAAAGAAAGAAAAAGAAAAAAAGGATTTGAAGTTGAAACTCAAAAATACTATATAAATGCGTAATTACAGCACTCGCAGAGAAGTTTTTCCAAGAAGAGGGGCACCCCTAGGAAGTACAATGAAATGAAGACATACTGTGTGACTGTACCTTACTTTACTGATAGGGAGTAGGACTTTCAGAGGCACAGGGAGGGAAATGAGAGGTGCAAAATGATCTGCAGATGGTGATATCACATGTCATTGGTAAAAGTTGAAGTTACTCAGCCTCAGAAGCCAGAATCTCAGATTTTAATAAAGATTTGTCCTGTTTTCTCTTGTAACTGCTGGTCCCACATAGGCAAGGCAGGGCAGCTCCTTGGCTGATTCAAGCTGACCGCTGTCTTCACTGACCTCACTTCTGTTATTGGTAATGGAAAGCCATCAGCACAGAAAATATCTAAGTGTCTGTTTGGATTGGTAAATAGAAGTGTACCTGTCTGTCTTTCTATCTATAAGTGATTATAGACAGAGATTACAAATGGACAAAGTTCAGTTTGTTTCTAGAAATCCAAATTTGACCCCCAAAGCCTGCAGCCAGCTATGGAGAAACACACCCCAATGTCTACAATGAATCTTGAGGGAAGCCAGCCTGCTGTGAGTCAGGCTTGCAAGAAGCCAGACTGTCCCAAGTGAAAATGCGGAAAGTCATATATTGGCCTCTCTAGCAATTGACTAAAAGTGTTCTTACACTCATCTTAAAGCCAAATATTCACCCCTAATCTATCCCCAGGCATGTCCAGCTTCTAGTTTTCTGATGCCAGCTTCCTCCTAACAAGAGCCTCTGAACACAGCATGCATGGCACCTTCCTGTCTTCACCATAGAACTTTCCCACCTCCCATGGATGTCTGAGTATCTGCCCAATTACAAACGGTGGGGCTGACGCCCTTGCTGGAGTGGGCTCCAAATAAATAGCCTTTCCTTTTTTCATTTGATTGGTATTCATTTAATGTGTATGGTATATAGAATGTCTGCCTATATTTGAATAGATATTTATACACATAATTTATGTATGCATATATTCATCCCCCAAACAACCAACTATTACTTAATATTTTTTCCTTAAATATATTCATTATAACTGAGGCTACCTGGGAAAGAGAGTGGGAGGTAAGGAGCATAGGGTGCAGGGGGAAGAAAAATCCTCTACTATGGTAGAAGACTACGGGCACCTTGGTGGTAGGCATGGTATAGTGACACACATTTGAAGTATGTGGTATTATACCCCTAAATCACATGCAGTGTTATAAACCAAAGTTATCGCAACAAAAAAATACAATTTTTTAAAATCCAATTTTTATAATATGTAAACTGAGAAAAAATATATATTCCTTATGAACTTTCTAAATATTTTTATCTAAAATTAATTTCCACATTTCAATATTAAACAGAAAAAGTCACTTTCTATTATGCAAAAAATAAATATCTATTAAGTTAAATCTATGCCATTATCATTTAAAAACATTTCACCTGTATCTGTATTTTGGGTATGTAGCTTATTAAACAAAAGTTGAGTTTAGGAATTAAAAACCCCTTGTGCTTAAACTTAGCTCCATACCTTGATTGCTGTGTGGTCTCAGGCATGTGAACTAACCTGTCTGAGTCCTGAGTCCTGTGATGATGATAATAATTCCAAACTGATTGGGTAGTGGCACTCCCAAAACCATTAGGTAGCTACTCAGTAAATACACTTACATTTTGCACATGTAAAATAACAAGAGGCAAGCAGGATGAGGGGAAAAGAACAGCAGCAGAATGAAGCTCACATCCAAATGGATGTTTGGACTCCAGCATGGGTCAACTCCACAGTGGCTGGAAATGCTCACCCACACTAAGGGAAGTGCTGACAATGAAAAGTTATTTAAACCACCTCAGAGGAATCACCAAATATTATCTACAAGGAAGCTTTAAGAGGAGGGAAGACGAGCTTGAAATCATTTACAACCAGTCATTACCGATAACGTGCATTTGATGACTGTTTAGGGTATCTTTGAATGTTGGTCAGAATTAAAGCAAACAGAAAAATATTCAGCAGATGGCAAAATGGTCTAGAATTCATCTTTGCACATTTTCTAGGAAAGACTGGGTGTCTTTCAAAAGCTTTAAATAGACTCTAAAGGTAAGAAATCTGAAACACAGGAATCACATAGGTACGTTATAGGTTAGTGTGTGTGTGTGTAATGGTCTTTTTAACATTGTTTGCATTAATATGGGTCAGATTGGTTTATAAAAATTACATAGTTAATGTGGTTTGATGGTAAGTAATTTCACATAACTGCATGGATGAATAGATCAAACTAAATGAGCTAGGTACTAGGAGGGGTCTCAGTTTGCACTTGGGGAAACTTAGAAGCGAACCAATAATCAAGGCAGAGGTTCCCAGGGGCACAGAATCTTGATTCATTGGTTTAGATAGGCTGTAAAATGCCAGGCCAACAACAACAAAAAAGGGGGGTGGGCAGTGTGACCAGGTTGGGGGCCTTGGGGAAGGGCTAGGGAAGTTCTATTTCACAAAGAAAAAAGTTATTTTTGCAGTTGCAGTTTACCTGTAAAACAAGCCGCTATGCCAAGAGTCACCCTGAGAGGGGCCATGTGATGGTGACTGCATGCCTCTGCTGACTGGGTAGAGCAGGTCCAGTGATGCAGCAGAGATGTTGGTCGGGACCCTCTTCCCAAGGCACCTCTTACCCACCTTTCCTCCTCCAAATCTTGAGTTATACTTCAAACACAAGAGATAGCATTTTCTTGGGAAGAGCAAAAGACCTAACTGCCACTTTAGAAATATCTTTGCCTTACCAATGCCCAGAGTATTTTTTTTAAATCTTAGTGTCTAGATGGCTAGTTCCTTCAAGATAACTTCTATCCAGTAGTTGGCACTGCCTGCCCTGATATTAAACACGTCAAGTTCTAGATCTTGGATTGAATCTTCACTGTTCACTTTTCTTCTTTGTTTTTTTTAAAGAGGAGGTAAATCTTATTTCATTAAATAGACAAACAGATGATAGAATGCTGACTGGGGAAAGGGTCCTGGTCATGGTTTGCTCACATTTCACAGATTAAATAAAAGGAAGCTATGAATGAATGCTCAGGAAGGTTTTTTTCCTAAATGTTCTCAAGGTCAGAGGATGAACCCTGGGCACTGTACCCATCTCACCAGGTACCGCTGGAGCACTAAGCATAGGCTTCTCCCAGGCGATGGGGTGCTCTGTGATGACTGCCAACCCTGTTCCTTCCTGAGGCCTACATGTCAGAAGGATGGTGCTTAGCTAAAGAACTGGGGAAGGGGGTGCATTGGAGGGCAGGGTAGAAGGAAAAGAAGCATGACTTAATATGGAAAAGAAGGATGAAATAAGCAAACTTCTTGAAATAGAAAACAAACAAACAAAAACAAGGAGGTGATGGGGTAAATCTTTCATTCATTGAGACTTGTCAGCAGTGGAACCTTCCCTGAAAGAAATCAGCTCACACAGAAATTGCATTTTAGTATATGAGAGGAGGGAGAAAGAGAATTAAGCAGTGTCCTTAAGTGTCAGGTATCAGAGCTGGATGTGGTGGCAGGCACTTGTAATCCCAGTTACCTGGGAGGCTGAGGCTAGGGATCACTTAGGTTTGCTGGTTCGGGACCACTCTGGGCAAAAGAGCGAGAACTAGTCTCAAAAAGCACACACACACATACAGAAAAAACAAACAAACAAACAAACAAAAAACAGTGTCAAGTATCAGACAAAGCATTAATATTTGTTGGGATATGTTTAAGTACTCAAAAATGAGCAACATAAGAAGGTACAAACTATTGTTTTATTTTGCTTCTAGGGACATCTTAATGGCATAGACAAGATAAATTTGCAGTGAAAGCCTCATTATTGCCCAGCACAATTGTTCCTGTTACCAGTCTATTGATATATCCAGCTGACTGGATGAACACCGGTGGAGTGGTCTCCTTATGATGGCAGGGATGGGACCCCTATCCCAGTTCTGTGCAAGATGATAGCATAATAACTATTGTTAAATGACTAAAAGAGAGCAGGCAATGATCTCACTGACAAAGGAGAGGAGCAAGAGCTGTATGTGAGGCTCCCCAATACTCTCTATCCCAGTAGCCTGCACTGTGTTAAAATCAAATAAGCTCCCTTTTTCATAGACTGGACTGGGATGTGGGTGCAGGGTCTGCTGAGGCATGAAACACAGTCCATGTCATTTCTAGTCAGATCCCCAAAATGTGGGCACCTAGCCCCTGAATTTCACGGAAAAAGGGAAAATCTCTGATGGCAGAAAACTCAAATGCTCCCCTTTCCTTATGTTCAGATGATTTCAAATTTCAAAGCAAACTTCATCTTTCACATTAAAAACACAAATGCAAACCCTCTGGCTCTTTCTACTCATGCTGCGAATGTTTCTCATATTAAAAGAGGCTTTTCCAGTTCAGCCTTTATTTATCCTACTATTTATCATAAGGCTACAATATTTAATGGTAACAGGCATTTGCTTATGGGGATCAGTCAAAGGTAACAGAGCTGGATTGTGTGAAATTTAGGGCAAAATTCAAGTTTAAGACTTAACCATCTTGTCTTTGATTGGCAACTGAAAGAAAAAAAAATGCTCAGTGTACTCAGCTCTGTCAAAGAGGGGAATTAGCAAATCTCTGGGAAAAAAAAAACTGCATAATCTGCTATATTTCAGGCTCCCTTTATCCTCCAAATCCCTCATCTTTGTTTAAGCTACAAACGGACTCTATAAAAATCAGCTTGCTGGCCTCCCCTATTATACACCTCCCTGCACAAAACAAATGAAGCTTTGGCTGAAAGCTGATAAAAAAAAAACAAAAAACACCAAAAAACACCACCACCCAACACATGAGCAAGTTGATATATTTAAAAAAGCGGTTATCATTTCAAATTCGGTCCTTCTATTCCTCTCCTGGGACTAGATCATCTTCCTAAGGCAGCAGGCAACTCAACTCCTGCTGTAAGCATACCTCAACCCTGGCGAGGTTTTGTTTTGAATAAGGATTTTCTAAAATAACCAGCCCACTAAGGTTTCATCATGAGCATCAATTTCAACACCTTGGGAGGGAAGCCAGCAGTTGTCCTGAGTCCACAAACTCTCAAGCTAAGCAAGACTACCTACCTGCTCACACTGGCTCTCCTATCAGGCTCTCCCGGACAAATTCTGGAAAACAGGGCTTCCTACTGGAAAGAGGCCTGGTTCTTGCACAGCCAGGTTCTACAGGTCTAGTCTGTGTTACTTGGTTTTTGTTGTTTATGGCGATTTCTCAATTCTGGCCAGGAACATTCAGAGAAGCAGATCTTTCTTGCCTTGTCCTGGGTTTTTCCTGCTAATTGACACAGGCATGAATGCAGGATCATGAGGGTCCAGTGGACCCTCTTTTCATGCCTTTGCCTGACAGAACCCCCAGCCTGAATCCAGGGTCCCTTTCCCAGTGCCCCAAGGCACCAGAGATCTCTCTATGCCCTTATCACAGTGACCAGCCTACTGTCGAATCGTTGATTTTGGCAGGCTTACTTACCTGTGACACCAGGTATCCCCCAAGGGCAGAGGTGGTTATGGTGAGTCTTCCAAGCCCAAGGAGTCAGATAGAATTGTATCTCAGTAACAGTGTTATTGACCACATTATAGATTTTTTATAATAGCAAGATTAGGGTGCTACTCATGAAGTATGTATTATAAATTTAGCACTTCACAAACACTAACTCATTCCTCACCTGAACTCTACCAAGTGGTCACTCTAGCATCATCATCTTATTTTATGAATGAGAAATGGGAGTCCGGCCATTAAAATGTGGAATGGACTCGGTCTAAATTCACACAGGCTGGCTGAGGAGCTCCAGGCTCCAGCCCAACAGCCATATATTCTCTCAACTGTGTCCCACACTGGATCAAGAAATCACCAGGATAAGATAGTTGTGACCTGTGATGGCACAGGGTGCTCAATTTCTCTGAGATCCTCCTTGTACATCTGATCACTCTGAGCTTGTAAGCAGCATCCCTGGTGTTACCTGTGCTGACTAGAGCTCTAGAGCACTTCCGCTCAGAGTTCAAGTCACTTCCAAGGTCTTACGGACTATAAGAACTGAGTGAACCTTACGGAATATAAGAACTGAGTTCAGTTTAAACTTACACTGTTGGGCCAAACTTTCCTAGTGCTTCTACAAGGGAATTGGAGCTGCAGAGAGGAAGGAAAAGCAAGGCAAGGGATGAACAAAGGAACTGCTAAGAACAAAAGGAATCAGCCAGGAACAGGGAGAAGGTGTGCCTAGGAAAAAAGGAGGGAGTGCAGAGAAACAGGATTTGGGCTCACAGGTAGGACTCTCGCAGGCATTTGTTGCAAATAGTGGGATGGAATGGTATAGAAAGAACTGGAATAGAGTAGAATGGTATGGAATGGGGTATCATGGAGCAGAATGGAGGAGGAGGAGGAACAGGTGGAGGAGGAGGAGGAGGAGGAGGAGGAGGAAGAGGAGGAGAAACTGTTTAATGAGAGTTTCCCAATAAAAGCCCTTATCTATTCATCTTCTCATGGGTAAATGTCCAACCAAAAGGGATTGTCTGAAGCAGAGCAGCTGAGGCTCAAAAGCTTGCCACATGCATAATGTATCTTCTAGCAAGGAATCAAAGGAAAGGGTTCTGAAGCAGGTACCAGGAAGCTGGGACAAAAAGAGATGCCACACCCAGGTAATGGTCACCTTTGTCAGCCTCCCCATGTTTCTCTTCCAAGTATCTCTATGTGTCTCTCCTCCATGTGTCTCCTTCCCACCCAGATGTCGATGTAAGTCAGGGCACAAGAATGAGAGGTCTCTTTTCTCAGCCCACCTACTTCTGTGTTTGAGGCTTCACCTGGATGCTCAGGTGTGACTCTCATTCCCATGAGCTAGTCCCAGGCAATAAATGTGAGTGGGGGGAGGGGGCAGGTATCATGGTACCTCCCTTGACAGAGTGGAATGTAATAGAATAGGCTGAAATAGATCCCATTGGAATCAAAAGGGGGGGAAACTGGAATTAAAACTCATAACTTGCTTTGGACATGGGTCAGGTCCACTCCTATTGATGGGCCAACTCATTGTTATGACTGAATTGAGTCCCCAACCTTAGGCCAGGTCTTAACCATAGACTCATCATCATCACTGTGATATTGGAGAGTCTGGGAGATACTTAGTTTGGAAGAGGTCATGAGGATGGACAGACTTCTCAGAATAGAACTCGTTCCCTTAAAAGAACTGCTAACACCAGTCAGTTCACTTGCTCTTTTACTCCCCCAGACCCAACCTGTGTACATAAATAAAAGGCAACCTGAATGCACACCAAGATGGCAGCCACCACCATACCAGAAAGAGAGTCCTGGTCAAGACCTTCATCTCAGATTTTCCAACCAACAGATTGGAAGAAAATGCATTTCGTTTGTTCAAGACACCCAGTCTATGGGATTTTGTTATGAGAGCCACGCTGCCAAACCTGACTTTCCTAAAAAGTCTTTGGGGTTCAAAGACTTTTGATCCATCTACTTCAGTTTCCAAATACTGGGTCTGGCCGAGGCTGTTAGTGATAACATCCTTGGAGAATTTTTTTGCCCATCTGGGTCTGCCTGCCTCCTTCCTAACACAATCAATTCAGGAAAGCAAACTGATCCAAATCCATCACTATCTGAGGCAAATCCAAGTCTTGTATCACCACCCCCTCCACTCCAGTTGGCCTTTCAAGCTGTGGGTGAAATTCTGAGAATGTCCCAACAGGAATTCTGAGGTCTTGCCTGGAAAAGTAGATTCTTTCTTTCAAAGCAATTTTGTGCAAACAATTTAACCTATCAATCTTAAGTTGCTCAGACTGCAATCTGTCTTATTATGGATTCGAACCTGCTGCACAAAGAAAAAAAATTCTCCTTCCTTAAATAACTGTTGCTTCAAGACACCAAGCTTTAAGACTTTAACCCCCCCCTTTCTCGGCTTTTTAAAGGAGCTGCGACTTGGTTGGAGCTTTCTTTATAAATGCAAATACAATTATTACTTACGCATTTCAATGCATCCTAAAATGGTAAAGGACAATACTATGGCATTCACAATAACAATACCTTCCTTTTTATCTCCTGCTGAGCTCCAAATGTTACTTCATTAGTGTGGATTTGATCACAATGCTCTTTGCCACCATAGCTTCTATTCCAAGAGCAAGGAAGCTGCAAATGCTCTGTAATGTATGATTATTAACCTACATCAAGCAAATCACTGTGGCTCAGTATACTGTTTTTCTGCTAATTCAATCCCTCATTAATAACCTTAATTATCATGCCGGGGAGAATAGGATTTCTATAGTAGAAAAACCTGAAATTGCCATGGCAAGCTCATTACCATCCCCAGCAATAGTTCGATACAGAAGTCAAATTGGAAAATGTGAGAAACAGTCTCATATGAAAAGTTGTATTTTGATAAGACAATGCAGAGATGGTTTCTCATCTGTTTGGACAAACAAATACACACATCTGATGTATCAACTGTTAGGGACCAGGATGGGGAAAATACAAGTAGGATGCATTCTTCCCTGAAAGGGTGTTTGGCAACTAAGCGAAACCAATATAAGTGAAAAATGAATACTTTGCACATAGAAAACCAAATTATGCAAATCCAGCCACTTTCTCCCTAGCGGTGTCTTCTCTCCATTGACAGAACTTTTCAGGGTGGGGAGATGGCATGGGGTATTCAGAATCCGATGGTTTAGCTGCTGATATACACAGATCACAGCTGGTGAAAGGAGCCTTGACTGGAACTGGACAAAAAGTTTTAAAACTACCAGAATCAAAAGAATGATAGTGTGAATTAGGACAGGCATCAAACTTGTATCCATCTTAGGTGGAGCATTCAGAGGAAATGAACACACAACAAAAGCAGGCTGCTCCTTAGCTGGCGGGAGCATGAGCACTTGGCCCTGCCTCGTTAATAATGCAAGGTCCAGCTAGATGTCACTTTCAACCCAGCCACTGACTACTGTAGGGAGACTTGGTGTAGTATAGAATTTAAACCTGGGGGAGAGGCTGTCAGTAGCCAAGTTGAGGTGAATTTTAGCAAATATCCAGCTATAGTCTGGGAATACTTGATAGGATTCTTGGGCAGTTTTGGAAGTTCTTGACCAGTGTATCATGTCCAGTTGCAGTCCAGAAATGGGTCTTAGAGTCAGGAATTGGGTTGCTGGTGGAGCTGCCAGCTGTGACTTGGGATTGAAATGCCATACACAGACAATCCAAGACTTAGTATATCTCCTCAAAGGGAAGTTTGGAATAGAAGGAAACAATGGCAGAGAAAACCCTTTATAAGTAACAGCCCAGGTGCTGAATTGTGTGTGTGACACCAGAGAACCCAGAGATTGTTCATTCTTGATCCGCTCATGAGGTGAACATGGCCTGGGGGATGGCAGACATCAGCACTCTGCCTTGGGAGAGAATGCTTCATGCTATCTTCATTATTGTACACAAACCTCCTCTGTCACGAACACCATAATTAACTTCATTTTGATGTTGTCTAATTACCATGTTTACTTTCACACTATCATCACATATTGGCTTATTTTTAAAAATATTGTTATTAGTGGTAACAGATAAAATAAATAAAATCTCAATTCTTGGGAGAGATGAAGCTGCATATGTGTATATATATATATATACACATATGCAGCTTCATATACATATATACATATACATATATATATACATACATATATATATGGTAACAGTCTGGACTCAGGAGGGAAAAAAAACAAAACCTCTGAGTTTAAATCTTAACTGGACCTTAGTTTTCTCACCTAATAGAAGAGAGTAAGTATATGTTTGTGGGGTGGATCAGACAGGTGAGATGATTTGAATAATATTCCTAAGCTGATTTGTGGTGCCCAGTGGGTTCTCTTTAAATGGATGAATAATAACAATGATGATTAACAGAAACAGTTTGTCAGATCCGAACACTCATCCTCTGAAAGAAGTATGTACTGACCTTGTGAAGTAAGCAGATGAGAGAATGATACCCAGTTTTCTCACTATTTTTTTTTTTTACCCAAGATGAGGAATAGCTAATTCCTTATGTGAAAGGACTCAGGGTGTGACAGGAAAAGTTGTCCTTTTAAAAAGAGAATCACCATCACACCTCACATCAGGAAGGAGCCCATCAAGTATTTAGGGGAATGTCAAGCTGGGCTTGTTCATCTCACATGGAAGCCTTCTGGATACGTGTTGATCTCATCCTCCTGTCTTGCCCCATTTGCCCACCAGGACAAGTTGGGTAATGGGAAACAGAGATGGAACCTACCCAGGAGGGCCCATAAGGAGACACCCCAATTCTCTCTCCAGGTGTAGTAGATGCTCTTGCCTCCAGGGGGCAGCCGCGTTCGCCTTCATTCCCTTCTCTGTATCTTCCATTCTTTTGGAAAAAGAGTTTTTCTCATTTCCTCCCCAAAGTGATCTTATCATACAGCTACTATCATCGCATCATTTATATGTGGCTAACATGAGACATTTTCCCCAACACCATACTCCATAATCCCTTTTCCCATCCCCTTTCCTGTTACTCAGAATCCTCCTTGCATTTACTAGTGTTATCACTTGTTTTTTGAAGTCATTTGTTGTGTTGGAACTATCTGCTTTGCAAACGTCCAATATTTGTCTTTATCATTCTGACTTAATTACTACACATCATTCCCTCCAGCTCTTCACTTCACTGTAAATGGTGGCATTTCTTCTGGTCTATTTATTCCTTGGAAGGAGGAGCTATTGTGTACTCTGGTCCAGAGGTGCCCTGGTGTCTGCGTGTCAGGCTGTCCATCACAACCAGCCATCAAAGAAGGAGAGGATCCCTGGATTCCTGGTCTTCCTTCTCCTCCATCCTTTTTGGTCCTCCTACTCTGCACTCCTAAATTTCAACTTTACCCACCTACTGTTCCCCCTGATCCTCAGGTACACCTATATGCCTACCACTCACCTGACTTACCCACCTGCATGCATTTATTTCCAAATGTTCACTCCTCCCAGAGGAGTACCAAAACAATAAAATACCAATAAAGTACCAATTAAATAAATGTGTTTCCAAACAGAAAAATTAACGCCAGTTTAATTCAGGAATTAATAATTCCTGGGTTTGGCCTCTGAAAAAAGTCTAATTTTTATATTGTCTATTTGCCTTCTGTTTTTAAAGGCTCTATCCACTATCAAGTTGGCTTACTCTCCTGTCAGACTGGGCATGATATTCCTGCTGCAGGAAAGCAAGCAGCAGCACTGGCTGGAGAGGATGCTGTTCAGAGGGACAAGGAAGAGGATGGAGAAGTGGATGACTCTAAGGAAAGGAGGGGGAGGCTCCCTGCATGTGGGATGTCCAGCCGTGCAAGTTCAGAAATAAAATATGCCATACTTTAGAATTCTGAAGTGTTGACAGTTCACTCTTGGATTTTTAAATAGACCAAAACCTTTAGAAATTGGCTGTTTTTGTTTTTTTTCCAAAGTAACAAAAAATGTGGCCAAAATTCATATGAACACATCTCTACATTGTTCTCTACATAAAAGGATAAATTATCAAATATTTTAATTTAAAAAATTCCTAAACCCAAGCCACATAAATTGCTGGAATTTTCTTCTGAGCTTTTAATTTTGATTTAATCCCCTAAATCAGAATAGTAAAGAAAATATTTGTACTAAACAGCTTTTGCTTGGAATTAGTTTTAAATACAAATATTGGCAAATCTAGGTAGCTTTGTATCTGTAAATACAGTGAGAATAGAAAAACTTAAGATGCATTTTTTTTGTGATAATAACTGGTGCTACTAGGAATATAGGAAATGGACTTTCTTACATATTGCTGAGAGGGGTTTAAACCGATGTAAGTTGTAATGATACAATTTTAGTAGTATCTATTATTGAGTTTTTAAATATGCAAATATTTGTTAAGTCTGCATTATTTTTATCTAACAAGTTCTCCTTTGTGAATTTGTTCATGGAAGAAAACTGGGTTTATTTGCAAAGATTTAGTGATGACATGTTCATTAAGGAAACAATAATATAAAAAGTCTAAAATAAGCTAACTATTCAATGACAGGAGGTCAGTTAATTATGAAGCTCATTCATAAAATAGGATAGCGCATGGTCAGTAAATGGATCTCATATAAAAATGTTATGATAAAAAATGCTGATTACTGCTTAGCTCAGAAAATGATGAAATCTTGTCATCTGAGACAGTATGGATGGTCCTTGAGGGTGTGATGCCAAGTAAAATAAATCAGATGGAGAAAGACAAATATAACAGGATTTCTCTCATATGTGGACTATAAAGCAACAAAACAAATGAATAAACAAACTCAGAGTTATGGGGGCTGGGGGGTGGGGAGATAGGGGGTTTCCAGAGGGGAAGGAGGTGGGGGTGGATGAAGTGGGACGGGGGTCAGTTGTGTGGTGGAGAGTGGAGAAGGGTGTAAAGCACATGAATTTTGTACTATAATGCTGCACAACTAAAATTTATATAATTTTATAACCCAATGTTATCTCCATAAATTGTATGAAAAAAGATAAAGTGGCAACAAAACAAAACATGATTTTTCTCTTCAAAGCTGATGCCAAGCCCTCTTCTCTTATTCTGCCTTTGGCAAAGGAGGTTGTTTTTAATGTTTTATAAAACAATTATGTAGCTCAGTAATTAACTCAGAAATTCCACTTATAGGAATCAGTACTTTTTTTTGGCAACCTTCAGTGAGTTATATACAAAGAAGTTAACTGTGGTACATGAGACATTAGGATGACCATAATGGATTAAAGTGTTTACAATTCTACAGGGAAAATGTTTATATTATAAAACAATTTATTGTTTCATAAAACAATTTATAGTTTTATCTATAGAGGATGAGGATCTAAAGAAGAGAGGCTGGTTGATGTGGACTGAAGAAAAGTCTTTTGACAAAGAATGTATGGCTGCTATGTTATCAAGAAAAATATCTGAATGAGGAATATGAAGACTGAAAGTATATCAACCAAAATATGATAAGAGTTGTCTTGACTATGTAGGCAAATGAAATAATTTCTACGTTGCTTCCTATTTCCTCTCATTCCTCATTTTCATTTTTATTTCTTTTCTGTATTTTAAAAATAAGCAAATATTGCTTAAAAATTTTAGCCACATGTGTTTCTAAAAGAAGTAACTTTAGAGTAAGGATTTATCTTTCCTGTGACTCAATAACACCTCTAGGCAGTCAGTTCAAAAGTCATTCAAATAAATTTGCTTTAATCTTGTATCCCATTCAGTTTATTTAGTTTTTTAAGTTAAGGTATGGAGTCAAACACATAGGACTGAGGAGCTCTATTTAGCATATGCACCCAGCATTTATATCTGAAGCAGTCCATGATTGAGCAGGATGCATAACCAGGCAGGTCACTTGGGAGGACTTTGAGGAAAATTAAGTTAAGGAATTCCACATTTTCTGTCACTAGATACACCACTACCCCCCCCCACCTACCGTTCATCCTAAGATCAAAATAACGACAAGGTTTTTCTCTTGTTTCTCTTGTTGAAGAAGAAAGAAGAAGAGGATGTGGTGAGAAGGGAGTGCTAAATGATAAAATACAGGAGATGTGAACTTCAGAAATTATTTTTCTGCCACTTTCATATGATATGTTTTCCAAGATGAGACGTGATCACCTACTCTTTACGGCTTTTGATGTTTATTCCTACAGTACATGGTATTAATTTGCATTTGTTATACAATATCCAAATTTACTTTTGTCAAGTGGAAAAACAGACTTATGTTTTCACACTATCTCTGAAGACTTTTGAGGCTACCAGAGATGTCCGCAAAAGAAAGGAAAAATCTGGGTTTTATGTATTAAGTACAAAGAGACAGAGAACATTTGGCAAATTAATGAACAAATGTTTGCAGTGTTAAGTGTAGAATGAATGAGTATGTGAATAGATGGAATAACATTTGCAGTCCCATATTGAATAAATGCTTATGAGTGATTGTTTACCCATAGTTCATACAGCTCTTTAGTATGATGGGTCTAGTTATCTGGAATCCTTTGATGAGGCAGTTAAATATTCTGGACCCAGTTCTTCTAGATTGTAAAATCTCTATCATTTTGGGGAATTTGCCCCAAAATATTTGTGATAAAAAAGAAATTAAAAATTGGCTAAACACACACACGCACGCACGCACGCACACACACACACACAAGAGTTAAGATAAAGGTTGTCTTTTAATTCTTTCAAATGGAGGGTTCCACTGAATTTCTCTTCAAGTAAACCCATCTAAGATCTCCCTAAATAATCTTCCTTCAGATTTGTGAAACCCTATCCATTTGTGAAATTCCTCTTAATATAAATGCTTAAAATTTTCTTTTACAGATAATTTTTGGGAAAGGAGTATACAGCAAGCACAACGCAGACAGAAAAAAGGGTAGGTGGCTATGGTTTTAAAATATACCACAACTCATTTTAATGAGTAGACAGCATTTTATGTTTGAACTCCCAATTTTCATACTTTCAAAAATTAAAATTAAAGTACATCATGAAAGCATGTATCTATGAGTCAGATTAAATAAGGGCAGGTCCTTGAATGTGAAATGAAGGAATCATGAAATAATATGGTTCAATTCACATGATTAATGGGGGGGAAATTAAAAATTTTCAACTTGGAATTGGAGAAGAGAAAGACCTTCCAGGGATTTCATTGTGAGTCCTTAATAAATATTTTTTGGTTTTGCTTCATTAGCACTAAAGTATGATTTCTTCTATTTGAAAGAAACCAGCTTTTTTTTCTGTTCTCTGACACTTTCCATCATTTCTTCTCCGGCAGACACCCAGCTGTTTAAATTCTTCTTTCATCTGGTTGCATTTGGTTATATTCCTGGCTTACATTGCCCTAAACAGGTCACTTGCGAGCCTGGAGGGTTTCTAGGTGTCCATCAGGATGCATTCTCTGGTAACAGTTGCCTAGCTACATTGCAAGTCTTTTGTTCTTTGCCCATGAATCTGTCCCACCAGGCCTCTGGTCGTGTGAGCTGTTCTTTTGATTGTCCCTCTGTATCCTTTGCCCTTCCCGCTGCTAGAAGCAGCATGCCAGGTACTAACTCATGAACTTTCTGCCTCGGTTTGGTTTTTGTCTTATGCTAATTTGATTTTCGTCTGATGCAACTGATTGACTTCTGGGGTACATCCAATCTGTAGGTTTCTCCCTGCCATTGGAGAGCTGTGTCCTGCACGACTTTTCACTGAGGGTTACAAATATGCCTTTTTCTTCTATAATGACAATTATTCTGTCAGTGCTGATGCCTCGTTCTGTCCTACAAGCATCTGTTCATTTATCATTTGTCAAGCCTTTTAGTCCTGATGATTCATTAGAATATTCCCTTACAATAATTCATGTACCTTATTGATAGTTAAAAGGAATCTGATCTTCTATATCATCTATGTACCACTTAGTAATAAAACCAAAATGGACAGTGTGGTTCAGAAATATATGGCCAGGAAAACTCTTCATGTCAAAATGCGACTTGGGGGTGAGAACCAAACGAGCCCTTTAAGAAATGAATTGATGTTCTTTCCTAATCAGGATCAAACGCATAATTTGATAATTGATAGTAGTTATAATCAAGTTTTCCAAATTCTATTTTAGTTCTGATTTAGATACACAGAATTATGGAACTTTATCCCCTTGAGAGAGGTTGAGCTCTGTGTCACATCCTGAAGCAAATCACTGTACTTCAAAATTTCATTTTTTTTTGGAAAGCTCTTCCTTTTAAAGAAGGACAGGCTATAAACTTATGACTTCTTCCACTTCCAAAGAGTTCAGTTTATTCATTCTACATTTACTGCCTTGTGCCAACCATAGTGTCTCATAAAGAACAAGGAACTGGAGATGAAAATTCTATAGTCACCGAGGGCAGCTGCATGGGGGTCCAGGCTGAGTATCACATCAACAGGGACCATGAGCTAGGACAGTTATGTCATGACAGGTGTGTACAGCAAGAGACAAGGGAGCAGTTAATCCTCCCTTGAGAGAACCAGGGGGAGAGGTGGGCTGTGAAGAGTAAGAATTAGGATACTAGATGTAAAAGTAAAGGAGGATCTTACTGCTCTAAAATTTCTTCATTCTGTCCACCCAATAACCACACAGAAGCCTTGTGTTCATTTTAATTTGTCTCTGTTCCCAGGTATATTTATTTTGTGAGAGTTCCTCAGAGAACTTCATTCTCCACTCCTCTACAGCCTCAGAGAAATCTAGACCCTGGACTTGAGCCTGACCTTGTCCCTCCACCACCACCCCACAGACAGGGTGACTGAGTGAAGCCCCTTGTGTTGCATGGTGACATCCACTGTATTCTATTCCTTGCACTTATCCCAACTGCAGTTAATTCATAATGAGTGTTTCTTTATTTTATTAGTAGCATATCTTCATTTTATTAGTGTTCAATCTCATGAGAATCTGAAGACTCCATTAGTTAGAATCATCTAGAATCTGGAGATGACATACCACATGAGGGCAGGCAACTGGGACATCTGTTCTCAGGCTTGCTATTTCTCCAGAACAAGAGCCCATCATGTATACAAGGAACATGGTACATATTTGTTAAATGAATACAAGTGTGTACAAGTGTGTTTTGCTTACATGTTTTGGGTTCTTTCACCAACACTATTTCCAGCAGATCTAATGATCTCATATTTCCAGACTTATCCACCCTACTTCCAGATGCAGGGTAAAGGAATACAGAGTAGTACATTTGATAAGACACAAAAGTACTAGCTTCCAAATGCTCTGTCTTAAAGTGGGAAAGGAAACCACTTTTCCCAGACCTTGAGGGGTGACCTCAGAGAGACAGTCAGAGACCCATGAAAAGATGACACAAAGCCAGCCCAGACTCTTGTCTTCTAGATGAGGCAGGACATGACAGTTAAGGATACTTATGGCATCAGACAGACTTTATTACCTTCTCCAAGAAGTTGCTTGAAGACCAGAGAACAGTTCCTTAAGTCAAGTTTAATCAAAGTAAACAATTAGTGTTTTCTCCCAAGTATCTTTTTTGCCTCCCTTGGGATGCTTTTTCTATTCCCTTCCTTCTTCATTGCCCCTGCTTCCCTCCACCTCTACTTACCTGAATTCGACCATCTCTGCCAGGTCCCCCAGCCCATGTTCCTCTTCCCCTAACACCAAGAAGTGGTGTCTGTTTTCAGGCTCTACAGGTACCATGCCCTTGTTGGATTACATCCATCAGAAAGTTTCCTATCACAACCACTGACTTGTTTCATGTCCCCAGAAGACAGATTGTGGAAGGTTCCTGTGGTTCCCACTACTTGGGGTACACACCCTACCTCGCCCCCTCCCCTTGGGTGGGAGTTGGTCTCAGGACTATGGGGCTATTACTCTATGATTATGTCACATTTTGTGGCAGAAGGACTGCACAGAGGTAACTGAAGTACCAAAGCAGAGGCCTTTGAGTTCACTAAGAGGGAGACTATTCTGAGAGGTCAGACATAGTTAGGTGAGTCCTTCACATCTGAGAGACTTGGAGGGACAGAAAGATGCTGGATTATAAAGACCAGGGATGGGTGGGTCAGGAGCAGCAGGACTCCTCTAGGAATTGAAGTTTCTAATTAACAGCAAGCAAAAAAGTGGGAATTTCCATGCTACAATGGCCAGGAACTGAATTCTTCCAGCAAAACTGAACCCAGAAGGGACAGTGGAACCAGCTGCTACCACCATTCCAGCCCATGAGACCAATGCAAGGAGTCTGGTTAGCTAGTGTCCAGACTTCAACCCACAGAACATCCATCAAATAGGTGGCCCCAGCATTTTGCACATCATTGAAGTCAATTAATTTAATGACATTTCCTGTTGCTCTTGATGTATAAAGATTCTGAAGATGATTCAAAGAATACAATCAAATAATATATGGTCCCTATAAACCATATTACTTCTAGACTAAAGCCAACAAAAAGGAGAACAGAACTTGTAGTTAGTCACTAAGCAGAGTCTAATGTTTTATAGAGAAATGAAGTAACATGAATTTGAATCCTCACTTTATCATCTACTAGCTGTATCCATTGAAGAGTCAATGCCAAGTCCACTTCCTGGTATTTTATAAATAATCATTATAAAAGCTACTGTTGTTGATAAAGTCTCATGTATCAAGGGTGATATGTATATTATTTGCAAGTACCATTATACCACTGCCAGGTAGGCATTATGATTATTTTATAGATGAAAACTGTGAAACTTAGAGATTGGATCTAAGTACCAAGAACAGGCAGTGACTGGTCCAAGGCCATCATCCTTTGGGGACTGTCTATCTGCAGATCTAGACTGTTTGTCTTTAAAAGCCAGGGGTTCCTGGACATCCCCTCTCATTGGACCATTCTGGAAATACAGATGAAGTGTTTGATTTGCATGGCACCATGTAGGGAGAAGACTCCACCTGCCTCTCAGCAGAGAGTCAGGCCTGAGCTCCTGCTAGTGCAAATGTGTCCAGACCAAGGCGGCCACAAAGGCCTGGCTGCACCGGGAGACCGGAGACGGGGTGGATTCACAGACTCCCTTTACTTTGGAGAGCAGGAAAGAAGCCAAGCGTGAACTCTCTGAGCTTCAAAGCTATTCTCATGGCCCGTTTGGGAATAAGCATAAATCTTCAAATTTATCCAAACTTTAGCAAATTCACAATGACAAATGTAACAGTTCCTCTAAATTGAAGTTCATCTCTTGGCAGTTTGGGAGGCTTGGAGAAAATGTTAGCAACATGGATTTGGAAGGAAATAAATCTTTCGATTCCCTGAAAACATAGATAGTTATTGTGGAAGACATATGGCAGAACCCATACTGCATCAAAAAAGAAAGTTTATAAATGTCAGCTTTGTAGCAGCAACGTTGGAGGGATTTAAGCAATCCTCACTAAACCATGATGAGAAAAATATGCTGGGGCTACACATTTGCCATTGAGTAGTAATTCTTCTTTAACCTGTGTTGTTTTCGTGAGGACCAGATGAGGAAAGGGAGACAGCTCCAGATTCCAGAACGAGAAGTTAATTTTTTTTCATCTAAACAGGTAACATTTAAAGATTCTCTAGTGTTCAAAAAAGCTTCTGAGATGAGTGATGGTGAGGGTACCCCAAAACAGCGTGTATGGGAAGGAGCTTCATTCTGAGACACTGGAGACTGCACTTTCTTCATCCCTATGATAGAGACAGACCATATAACACCTAGACCAGGGTCCTAGAGAGGATGGAATGAGGTATGCTATTCAGCCCCACACAACAAATATTAACCAGTATCCTTATTCCTTGTAGGGTCAGGCAGTTACAGGGAAGGATCAGACACAGTCCTCTCTACAAACCTACAGATGGTCTTCACTTATGAAAGAATTTATAACCTGCAAGGCATTATCAGAATGCTTGTCATTTTAACTCATTGTAACCAATCTAGGAGGTTACTGTTGGACATATTTAAAAAATGCTAAGAATCCACTGGGTATGTGACTTTTTTTCCAAATTATATCATAGCAAGATTAGTACTTATTTTGAACTAAAAATTGGGATCTGTCACTGTATCTCATTTTAGACAAAAACCATAGCTAATAGTGGAGGTTCTGCCCTTTTAATTTTTATTTCCAAAAGGAAAGTAATCATGAATAAAATTGCAATCCAAAAGTAGGAAGAAAAGTAGGAAGAAAAAGGGCATCATCTGACATCCTTCTTTTCCCTGGGATGGGCCCTCTGATCTTTTCCTCCTGAAGGCACTGAATAGAGTGGACACCAGTTACAGACAGGTCTGGTTGGCCACAAAAACCAGAGCTGAAGTGAAAAGAACTCTAAGAAACACCAAGCTACAACTCACAGAACTTAGGAAATATACTAGAAATTTCTAATGGGAAAGCTACAACTCTTTAGGATTTCCACAACTAATATCAATGAGGTAATGTTGAAGATGAGCCTGAATTTAGTAAATCTTTTACTATTTCCACAGTTGGGCCTTGCATGTGACTGGTTGGCCATTTTCTTAAATAAGGCATGGCGCTGCTCTGACATTAGTTTAACAAGGTAATTATTAAATGAAAAATGGATGCTGCACTGCTGTGAACCTGGATAATAACTCTCATAATTACTGATTTTGGGCCTATCTTAAAAAAAGGATAATAGACCTCTAAGAACCAGAGCATTTTGTAGAAAATACATTTGGGGACAAAGTCTAGAAGTGTGGACAACTAGGAAGGAGATAAGTAGGAGTTTATTTACAAAATCAGTCAAACACAGTTTATCATTTCTTATATGGGTCTATTTTACAGAAGCAAATAAGCTTAAGTTAGCTTTTGCACATAACCTAACAAGTTGATTCTTTCTAATTTTTCTTAAAGCTTAGAAGCTGAATTTTAATAAATGCAGCAACTGAAAACTCAAGAAGCGTAGATGACTTGTCAAAAGCTAGCACAACTTAACACATGTGACATGCAAACACTTCCAGGGGAAATTTGTGTGTGTGTTTTTATTGATCCTTTCCTTGTTGACATGTTGATGTATATATTTGTCTTTCTCTATATGTAGATATATATAGGCAAAGAGATAGAGATAGATCAATAGATAGATAGATAGATAAAGAGAGAGAGATGTATAACATCATTGCTTTTCCCAGTATTCTCCTTTTACCTTCTATTACCCATTAATT
The DNA here is from genome assembly GCA_004024945.1 of Uropsilus gracilis. Taxonomy (NCBI): domain Eukaryota; kingdom Metazoa; phylum Chordata; class Mammalia; order Eulipotyphla; family Talpidae; genus Uropsilus; species Uropsilus gracilis. The sequence continues at coordinate 110,006 of PVHY01000356.1, read as the reverse complement.
TCATCTTGATCTTCTTGTGCTTCTCCCATCCCTGATTTCTCCCTCCCACCTCTGTTCTCTAGCTGCTTACCCCAGTTTTATTGCTTGCTTATTTTAACTTTTCCTTGGCCTTTTGTTTGTTATTCCTATATCCCATCTATAGGTGAGACCATATGATTTCTGTCTTTTTCTTTCTGACTTATTTCTGTTAATATGATTTCCTCTAGGTCCATCCATGTTATCACAAAACACAGTATTTGTTGGTCTTGATTGCAGAATAATATTCCATTGTGTAAATATACCAAATTCTATAAACAAATACATCTCTCAGGTAGCTAGTTTCAGGTGTTGGAGTATTTTCAAAGCTTACACTAATTCTAAAATATAAATACAAATAGTAATTCTTTTATTGGGAACCATCTCAAGTGGTTGATTTTTATTTGGAAGTTGAAAGTAATACAGAGATACCACATGCGCTGATGGAAAAATACTTTCCCAAGTATTACAGACTAGGCTTCACTCATAATTAGATTCTGAAAGAACTCTTGTTTTATTCACTGCTCTAGCTGTGACTAACCCATCCTGGCATAGCAAATGATACATTTTTCAAGTGAAACAAAGACAATCACATTGCAGGTAAGATTTTTTTAAGGCAGTACTAAGACACATGCATTTTAAGGAAAATCTACAAAAATCACAATCTCTTTTTGCTCTGGATAATATGAAGGATTTGTCTCAAAATCGGTGTGGCCATATTACCATGTTCCCAGGTAACCTTATTTCCTGCTACAAATTAAAAAAAATGATTTTGAGTGTTAATTGTTGTCAATTTCAACTGGAAAAAGGCTTCTCATTTGAAGAACTAACGTTGTATGTTATGCAGAGGAAGTTCCCATGAGAATATATTCAAGTTAGCCATTAGTTCCAATTGGAAAAGGATCAACATCATAAAAATAAACAAAGACGCCATCATGATGTGAGATTGATTCTCTTGGCATAAATGACAAAAAAAAAAAAGAAAAGAAAACACACACACACACACACACACACACACACACATACACAGAGATGCCAGTTTGCCAAGATCTGTTACTCTTTAATTCAAATACTCTAATATGACTACATACTTAAACAATAAATGATGGAACATTTTTATGAATGGTTTTTTTCAGGGAACCTTTGCATTCTTAGTGAAACCTACCTGTACATAGCTTAATATCATAGTAGGACAATGTTAATTAAACCTGACTTCAACAAACATTTAACTTTATCCAATCTGCATAGAAAAGGGGCACTCACAACCAGAAAATATGACACATAAGCTATACATTGATTTGTGGGGCAAATACAAGCTCAAACTAGCTCAAATCCACTAAACAAGTCTATCACAAACCATTATTTCACAAAGGAAATTCTGCACACATCTCAGATTCATACCAATTTTCCAAAATACTTTACATTAAAAAGTGATGCCAATTGAATGTAGAGTCTAAAATTGAACTGAATGTAGAGTCTAAAAATAGGATGATCAGCATTAGTATGCAGACCAGGCATTAAGAGAGGCAAGGGGCACCTATATGAACCATCTGGCTAATATCAGGCAGGTCCTAAAAACAGTAAGTCACTAGACCTTTAGCTCCTGCAAGGCATCAGTTTTTACTCATTCTTCTTTTTATCAGGAAGGCGGTGAAAGCTGATGCATGGGAAGTCCTTGAGTAAGGTTAAATAAATAGGGATTTTCACTGAAATCATGTCCAGTAAGGGCCACATGTGACTAGTTAACCATCGATGAACTAGAACGTTACAAGTGGACTTACTAGTTTGCCAAGCTATGGCGAAATACTTGACCAACTCATGGCCCAAAGCACTAGAGAAAAAAAAAAAGCAAATCAATCATGGTTTTTAGGTGAGTAAAAATGATTCTAGTTTGGTGTTTAGAAAAGGGAGTCAAGTACTGGTTATGTTTATGCACAAATTTCCAAATTGCGTTGTGACATTTCTGTTGCTGTGTAATACAAGATGATTTGCTACAACTTGAAACTGTGAGGGTAGGAAATGATTAAAGCACAGGAAAAACTCTATCTGCAATAATGTGCATTTGGGTTTAATAATCAGACACTTTGGGGCAGCTTCATTCTATTTACATTGCTTCATCACTCACTCACTCCACACATATTTACTGAAAATCTTATGTTTGCAAAGTATTTTGGGCAGGGTGTTTTTTGTGGTGTCTTAAGGAAATTTAAGGGTTTTAGAAGGTGAGAAACAGTCCTTGCCTCAGTCTTTCTTCTTTGGAAGAAAATTTGTTGATTCCATTCTCATTGGCCCATAGTATTTGTGTTGTCTTCCAGTGTTGACTCATGGCATTAGGGTTCATTATTTATGTGTCCAGCTCCATTATTAGTCTGTAAGCAACCTGAGAGCAGAGAACATATTGCATTCGTGTTTCCCCCACATCTGCCTAAATGCTGACATAGTTGTAGGATAAGTGAATTTGTCAGGCTTTTGCCTCCATTAATTTGTATATCCAGTACCTTTGGTATTGCGCCCTTCCCATGATTGTGTATGTGCTTGGGTCCAGTGGGTGTGTGCATGTGGTAGTAGGCATACATAGGCCTGGGAGGAAGAGATAAAGGAGTGGGGTCACGCTGGGAGGAGATCAGGCAAAGGGGGAGCAGAGAGAGCATAGTATGAGAGAGAGCATAAGCTCGTGAATAAGATGAGAAAACTCCAGTGAAAGAGAACAAAAAAAGAGCATGTAGATTACAGAGGGACTACGGGGCCCACCTGCCTCCCAGGACCCCAGGTCCTGGCCCTCCCCTGCCCTGCCCTTCCCTGACTGGTGTGTCTATATAACTGCTTGAACTGATAAAGAATTTACACAGATTTAGTGAACCTGATACTTGCACTATAACTGACTCACGAATGGGATGCTTTTATGAGAGTAGTGAAGGGCTACAATATTAACTTTGGATTCAAATTCAGCTTGTGCCTCTGCTCCCAACCTCTGCTAATGTTCATTCCATAGGAACAGGAATACAGGAGCCAGAAATAAACAGAGGCAAGATTCTCAGTAAAAAGTACCAGATAATTTTCTGTGGCAAACTCTCACCCTCTTTCAGCTGCTCAGCAATTGTCATGATATTCACTTACATGTGAGTGGGAGCTCATTCAACAAGGCTAACATGGAATTAAAGAAACATGTATGACAGAACACCCAGTTGACTTTAAATTTCAGATAAACAACAAATAATATTGTAATAGGTGTATGTCCCCAGTATTGGCATTTGTATACTTACATTTCATCTAGCAACTTTGCCTCCGTGATGATTAATAAATTGGACAGAAGGGAGGTCAGGTGAGCTGCGATTCTATCATTATTTGTTGTAGAACATTTATTTCCTCAGCCAATAAGTGCCTGTAGCACCATCTGTCACTACGATAATGAAATGTTTGCCCCATTTATCCTATTGCCCACTGTGGGGTATAGACATCTTGGTGTGAGAATCATGGGATATAGAAGAGTAGGGTTTCGCTCTCTGAAACCAAGAATCAAGAAGTGCATGTGATTATCTCTCAGCAATAAAGTCACTCACAGTCTCAAAAATAACACATATGGTTTGCTTCCAGACTACTCCCTTATTCAGACCCCTCCAGCTAAGTTTCTAAGGGCAGTAGTCATGGGTTTGTCTCAGTCAAACCCTATATATTTGACAATGAATTTTAATTCCCTGTACAAAAATATCCAGCAATCATTCCGGATTACTTAACAGAATGACTTATAAAGGAAACATCACCAAATCCTTAAGACTCATTACAAATATGACAGTATATATTCAACTCCTACTGCACTTTACTCCAAGGACTTTTCTGTCCATTATCTTATGTGATCATTAGTGTGGTATTTATTAGTGATGAGAGAATGGGCTGTCTGCTCAACCCTTTGTTATGGCCAATTTACAACTCTTGATATTCATCAATTTGAAACCACAAATGGGGAGAAATTCAGTATCATTTATTCCCTTTAGAATTCTGTCAGTTCATCTATCACTTGTGGGTTTTCATCAAATCTTTTTATAACTAGTCCCAGATTTTCTATTAGTGCCACAAGAATATTTTCTTTTTGAGCTACAAAGGTGATTACGTTAATTTAAGGTATGGATTTTCAATAAAATGAAATCAAAAGCAAATGAAAAAATATGTGATGAAATATGTCCTCCTTTCTGGAACTATCTGCCCCATTATGTCAACATCTGGCAAATAAGAAGAACTTATCAAACTCTGAATAAATGAATCAACGAATGAGTAGAGAAATAAATGAACTTCTGATATAAATTTGCTTTAGTCTGAATGCAGTTTACTCCAAATCTTGCCAGTCAATGAAGACTGCTGTTGAAAAGAGTGACTCACTAAAATAACAACTTCAGAAGCTAAAATCATCCAGAAATCAAGTAGTACAGTTCCATACACAAGAAGTCACTCTCCATAGTCTCTGTGACACTGAACTATGTCACTGTGCACCACCAATGCCACACACAGCAGCCAGCAATTAGCCATCAAGACCACTCTCAGGACATGCATGCTAGGCTCTAATTTCTGAAGTCAGTCACAGTTCATTTCCTTTCACTTTGTTCCCACTAAACAAGAGAGAGCCTGGAGGTGCCAAGCACAGTTGCTGGCATTTGATATGTAGTCAGCCGACCTCTGCTTTCTGAGCAAAGTAAGGACCGGAAACCTCACCCTCTATTGGGCAGATCTCATAATCCTTTCTCTACCTGATCATGGAATTCTTAATATTTCCATCTAGAAGGAGTTAAAGCCAGAAAGTTTTCTGCTCCATGCCATTTTAATTCCAGGGGACCAGCCTTCACAGATTTAACTCATTTTCTTCTTCTGTCATTTTTCCATTTCTTTACCCATGCAGGAAGTATTTATTGAGTCTTTTCCTAGGTTAGGTGTTGTTTTGTCTTATGTTACCTTCACAAACACTTTGTGATGCTGACATTTTTATTTCCTTGGTGGTATAGATAAAGAGACTGAGGTTGAAGCTATATGCCTAACATTACCTGGTATGGTGGATGTGCTTGTACATCCATCATCCTGATTTTGATGTTTAATCCCATAGATTTCAAAAGGAATGAGGAATTTTTAGAGGAACAGAGCTACTCTGTAGAGGATGGTCCCTGGGACCAGCTGACATAGGTCCCTTGGGGATGCTGACATCCACAGGCACCTGTGTCTGTTTATATCTCAGGTGGATTTCCAGAGGTATTATTCACCAGAAAGACACAAGCACACATCTAGCCTGTAAATCCTCTACCCACAAGCCATATTCTCTAGGACATACTCTTTGCATGTAACTTTTTAAATGGACACATTCATTCCACTGTAGTTGTTTAGCATGCTGCCAAAATGCCAAAATATTAAAGGAATGCCTTCCTCAGAAATGTATTTTTAACTGTGTCAGGAGTTACTTGAGGGACAGTTACATGAAGGGACAGCTTTCAGGATTCCTGTAATGCAAGCACAATGAAAACACAGCTTGGGAGGTCAAGTCAATGGAGAACAAGAGAAAAATAGTCACCAGTGAGAGGGATGCTGCTTGGCCTCCTAGAATTTCGCAACCTCAGAGAACACATCCAAATGCACCACACCTCACAACACTGATCTCAAGTCAAAATGGGAGAACTTAGCCAATATGGCCATGCTGTCAACACTTTATAGAAAAAAAATGGTGAGGAAAACGAGAAAGAAAAGAAACAGAGAAACACGTGGAGAGTGTATAAATGACCACCAAGGACTAATCTGTGGTTCCTTGAGCTACCTAATGAGACTTGATGACTGAAGAAAGGGTGCAGAGAGCGATGACAGGCCTCAGAATGTGCTGACCCCCCCCAGCAGCCTCTGAGGGAGAGAGAATAAACAGCCTTTGGCTCTTGTGCCTATGAAGGTGTGTGGTCCTTCCAGAATCCTTACTCCAGATGGAAAGTGGAAATTAGGATGAAGTAACAAGTATATGACTGAAAATGTGTGAAACCCACCCATTCAGTATTACAGAGGGGAAAGGTTTAATGACAATTATGACAATTTAATGACCATCGTGTCTGAATTACCCTAGGTCTCCACCACAGGCAGCAACATGCTCTTTGGATCTCAGTCCATCACAGCTATTTATGGAGTAGCTGGGGTGATGGCAACTCTGCGGAGAAATCCACAGGCATCTTCTCATCACATCTTCACTTTCAGATGAGCCAGCTGACATTTAGAAAGCAAGTCATCCCAAATCACACAGGTAGTAAAAGACAAAACTGGGGTAGAGCTGAGGGGTCACATCTAGATCCCCTACAGGGATGATATGCCTCTGCCTAAAAAGTGGGTCAATAGGAACTGCCCCTGAAATAATTTTAGTAGTTCTGTCATTTCTACCTTATTTTCAAAGTGATGCCAACCTAGATACCTTAGAGCAAGTGTGCAGTCTCTAGCTCCTGAGTTTCCAGAGCCCTCACAAACTCAGGTCCCCTGCTCTGTGTTTCCTCCAATTGTACTATGCTCATCAGACAATGGGTTTGTGCATCTGAGAGCTTGGGAGGTATGTGTCTGCTCACAGTTGCAATTCTTCAGGAAATGCATCAGGGCATTGCATGGGCCTTCAGCTGACCTGCCCAGCTCTCAGCAAGCTCAGCATACAGGGCACATGTGCTAAGTCCCTGCCCAATGGCTGTCTTCTCTTCCAAGGCACAGAAGTTATGGAGATGCCACTACACTAACAGTTAAAACTGCACAATGAAGACATATTTTACATGGTTCCGTGGCTGTGTTATCTTGCTGAATTTGCACCACGAATTTCACTGTGCTCATTTTGCAGATGAAGCAATGGAGGCAGAGAGGAAAATCCAAGAGTGTCTGCACCGAACACCTGTCTGTTCCTCCACACCTTCAGCCTCTCCAGTGCCAAGGGCTCAGAGAAACTTTTCCATGCCTCTCTCCCACAAAAATATTTCCTGATGGACTCTGGTAGATACCTGGATCAGTGTGTGGTGTGATAACCTATCTCTAAAGAGGTATGAGTCTGCACCTTTAAATCACATACAGTGTGGTAAATCAACGTTACCTTAACCAAAAAGAATACTATTTACAGAGAATTTCTTGAGTAAACTGGGAACCACATGTATCCTGTAGATGAATAACATGACTAATGTGGACCTGGATATGATTTAGGTCTCCTGAGGGGGCTGTCAGTACCTCTGTGAAAAGGGTATCTGTGATGTTCACAAGGACTGAGTGTAGTGTGGGGTACCCTTCTGCTCCTTCCAAAAGAGAAGTAGAAGAAAATCAACTCTCACCTGAAGTGAAAGGAGAGGGATCACCCTAAGAATGGATGGTGCTGGACAAAATGGAGAAGGAAAAGGACATGCCCTGTTGGATACAGGGTTGCAAAGATAGGGTGCAGGAGGCTTGGAGTACCCCTACTTTCCTTGGCTTCTCTGCCAACTAAGATACAGTAACTATTTGTAACTTAGGACCCTATGAAGATGTGGATTGACAAACCCATTTCTTTGCCCTTAGTTATGGGATGATATAGGGGCAGCAGGGGAATGGGAGGGTATACTGACTTTGACTCTGGAGTCAGGAGACCCAAGGACAGTAACTCACCAGCTGGGGTTCTGGAACCAGTTGCCCTTTTTAGACAAGATGCTTGTCATCAGCTCCTAACCACTGACTTGCTGACAAAGACAGTATTGCCTGCCTCTGCTCCCCTGCTTAGCTGAGTTCCACTCAAGGAGAACTCTGATTCCTGGAGCCACCAACCCCGCTAGCTTCTTAAGAAACCTCTTCTGATTCTCCTAAGGCAGAGGCAAGGACACACCTGACTTCCAGCTGGGTCCTGTGACTCACTGGGAGCCTCTACACAAAAACTGTACCTTAAGGTTTTTAGGGACACACCAGCACCCCAGAAGTCTCCATCTGACCCAGTCATATCTCACTGAAGAGGGGGTTCCCCCACATCAAGACAGCAGGGACTATGGTAGATGGAGACAGAGCATCAACACAGAGGGACTTTTGCAAGGAAGAGCAGTGCCTCCTCCCCCTGAAACATGATGGTCCCATGAGTTATCACACTACCTCCCACACTCTCTGATTAAAGTAGAACAATTATACCCCAGAACTTACTTGAAAATGGCAGTAGAGCACTGGGGATGATTTCCTTCCAGGTCAAAATGTCCAGAGATGTTGGTCAAGTTTTTTGTTTTTTTGTTTTTATTTTATTTTATTTAATGATAAGAATAAAATAAGCATTTAAATAAAATAAGCATTTTATTTAATAAGAAACTGTTCCTCAAATGTCTATTCATTCAATGATTCATTCAATATTTAATGAGCACCTTTACTCGGTCTCAATCTGAAAAGTCAACCATAAGTAAAATCAAGACCCTATCTACCTGGAGATAACATTAAATAGGAGGTGACTGGCAACACATAACTATATAAACACCTATTATAGGATTAACAGTAACTGAGAAATTTCCTATCTTAGAGCCAGAGATTTTCTGCCTAACGACATAGAGAAGGAGAGGAGGAGGGAAAGTTTTTCCAGTAAGGGTTAAATAAACCTCATCTGGAAAATTTATTTCTTGGTACATAGAATGAAGGGCATGGTGGGAATTTTTTTTCACACATACACACGCAATAGCTAAGTCTTCCTTTGTCAGAAATGCAAAGTCCCTAGCTCCTGGAAGGTATCAAGGAAGGGCTGCAGTCTCCCTCTCAGGCCACCAGGTGTTTTCCAGCCTAACACCACGAGCCTGGACAGCGAACGGGTTAAGGTGGTGCCCGAGCCAGGAGCGCTGCATAAACAGAGAGCACTAAGCAGGCTCATCTCATCTCGCCTGTCTGCAGCCCTGGGCTGTCAATCAGCTGTCACCCGCCCGCACATCAGCAGCGTGTGCACATCACCAGGCTGTCAGCAAAGCAGCTGATGAGACTCGGCTCCAGCCTGTCAATCATTGTTGTTTCTCTTTTTCACTTGGGAAATATTTTGGCTCAGAGAAACAAAGAACCCTGGGCAACAAAGGCTCCTAGTGAGGAATTTACTCCTGCACATGGAATATAAGATCTCACAGTCACTGATTGAGCTTCACCCCCAAATGATGTTGGGGTGGGGGGGTGGTGAACAGAGGGAAGATCAGGAATCTTTTTTATATTCGTATAAGCTGGAAAACTGTAATTCTAGTTCCCAGAGTGGATTCCCAAATGCAAGAAAAAAGAAAGCACAGGGATATAAAACAATGACAACTTGAAGTAATCTCAGCTGATGCCTCAGAAAACTGTAAAAGACTGTGAGGATGGAAGGCTGCTCATTCAAAATTATTCACCATTGATCAGGGAGACATCAGGGAGAGAGTAATTGTTGCATTCCTGTGTTCATTTATCTCCCAGGGACTTCAGAAACAGCAGCTTTTGAGTCTGTTGCTCCCTTTCTCTGGAGTAGAGGCAGTTGGGTGGGGCACCCACAATGGGAAGGCAAGTTACACAGCTCGGGGTGGGGTGGGGCCAACAAGTGGGCTGGTCAGTGTTTGCAAGAGGAACTACTATGTCGACAGTAAAGATGGTCTCCAACACCTGTTGTCAGGTGCACCTTTCACCTCAAATATATTACGGAAACACCTCACACCCTTTGAAACCCACAATATACCCATTTTCCAAGAGGGCCCTGGCAATGATTGGTCAACAAGGCCAGGTTAACTTGCTTTCCCGAGTTTGCCAAATTACCATGAACGCATTAGCTTCATGAAACAATTTATCATTCAGTAGATCCAAATACTGCTAAGTCTCTATTTCCCAGACTAAAAAAACAACAATACTTGTACCCTAGTGGTTTTAATTATATCGAGCAACCATCACAGCTTTCAAGTCCATTATCAAGAGCCCTATTACCCACCCATTACCCAAAGCTCTGGAGGGACTTGTTCCTCCATAACACTGGCTGGTTCCATCCTCATCTCAGTGTTTGTGGCACATGAGAGATTTTACCCTCCAACAGATCTTTTCATACGTGCAATGCTGATTTCTGAAAACATATCTCTCTCTGATCTAAGCGGACATTAATTGCTTTTGTGCTGATGTATCTCTGTCTCTTGGTCTTAGAATACAACTAGCAAATCTGATCTCTGACAAGTTGGCTGAACCTAATCAGGATGGATCAGCTGTTTCCCAAGGTGCCACAGGCTGTAATTTGAAGCTCTTTACAGAGCTATCACTCGCCGGAAAGACAAGGAACTATAATTCTGTCAACATTAATCCCAAATAGTAAGGTTCAAAGCAGCTGTGGCCTCTCCTGCCCCGCAACCCCCCCCCCAGAAAAAAAAATAGCACTTGTCAAATAAATACCTGAAATAATTGATAAGAGAGAATTAGAAGGATGTGGCCGGTACTATGACTGCGAGGATTTTTTTTTAAGGAACCTTTAGAAGCAGAATGTTGGGTATGAAGTGTGAACCATCAAGAGTTAAAAGGGGGTAGAGTTGGGGAAGGCAGGGGAGAGATGGACAGTTGCTTTGCCACCCAGTTCCCTCATGTCCTGAGAGACTTGGTGCAGAGACTCCATGCTCCAAACAGCAAGCACCCAAATACATAAACCTGGAGGCTACCCCTTAATGCTCACAGGGTCACCAATGGTCAGACTATCTGCAAGATGCTAATCTCTAAAGACCCCTGCAGGTTCTCTTAGAGGTGCTCTGAGAAGAGAATATTAGAAAGAGAAACATTTCTTACTGTATCGCTTTGGTCCATCTTCCAAACAAAACGAAAGGGTTAATGTGGCGTCATCCTCAAAAAACTCGGTGGCAAAAGCATCCCACCAGAGGTTGTCGCTGTCCTGCAAAGAAACAGATCATTTATTTCACAGACCGGAGTGGAAAATACCTCCAAGAGGACAAGAAAAGGCAAAGGAATTAAAAACCCTGGTAGCTTCCTCCTGCTTAGCATCTGTGTCTGGGCATTCTAGGAGGGGAGTGTGGGCTTGGGGTGACTCCACACAAACTTGTTTACAAGGCGACCCAATTCCAATTCATTAAGCAAGTTTATGCAAACCAAATGAAAATCAATTCTCTGGGACATATTGGGGGGGGGGTTGAATAAACAGACTACTACCGATGCTTCTAACAAAGGGGGTTTTACTTAATGTAAATGACATTCAACTTTTTTCCTCATCTCTCTTTCTCTGGGCTCTGTTAAGAGCTCAGTTTTACCAACAGAAACCATGATAGTACATCAAGTGAAGGAGAGGAAATTTTTTAAGGATAATTTATTCAAAATGAGGGGTGTTTTGTTCATAGCCCTGTTCTCTGCAAACAGTCCTCTGAGAGAGGCAGGTGTTTCTACTTGGTTAAATAGAGACAAATGAGTTAATGCCCGAGCAACCAGCACGTGCACGTGGACTGCTCTCCAGGATCCTGTTAAGATTATAGGCAAGCACTAGCTCGTTATTAAAACAATGATTAAAAATAGAGTAACAAGGCAGAACACAAACCAGCCGCATGAACCGTTTGTCTTGGGTTGAGTGTCTGCCCAGCTCATCCAGGAAACACTTTGAAATCAGTTCAGTTTGAGGCAGCTAAAATCCCTGTGGATCTCCAGAGAGGAGGTTGGAGGCATGAATGAGGAAAGCTACCCAGTGTCCTGTCTAAAGGGGACTCCTAACCAGACCTTATCTGGTGTGGAGTGTTCCACTCACCCCCACATTCTTCAGTGTAAACTTTCTGCAGAGAATTGTTGGTTAATGCCAGATTTCAAGACTAGATGTTTCACAGCTGCCTTCAGATGGGGAGCAAGGGTAGAAGGAGGAGCTGATGTTCCTCACTCAATGACCCCTTAAAGTTTTTCTGGTTATGACCACATGATTTTGTTGTCCCTGGCAGGTCTCAGGAATAAGCCTTCCATTTTGGCAAGAACAGTGAGGGTCTACAGAAGATGGAAGAAACCTCTCACAAAAGTGAAATATTTTCTGTCTCTTTTTCTCTGGCCCCTTCCCAATCACCACACCAAATGCCAACAGTTTTCATGCCCAGTACACAGAAAGCCTCCTCAGGGAAATTCAAGTTCTACACATAAACTGTCTCCCTCTGTTGCCTTTCAAAACCAAGTATTTCTTGAGCACTTACTATGTACAAGCTCTGGTCTGCATAGCAGGGTGAAGATTGGTCTCTACTCTCAAACAGCTTGAACCCCACCAACAGGAGACAATCAAGAAAGCATACAACAGGCAGCCTGGTTTCATACCTGAGACTCACCTGACAGGAGGCCTGTCAGATTTTCTAGAAAATTCTACGGGCTTGGAAATGGAAGAATCGGAGAGAAAAGAACTTTATTTGGGATTCTGGATCAGTGATTTGTTTACTTCAAAATGTCACAGATGAAAAAGGAGTAACAGTTAACATTTATTGAGTTCCTATGCATGCCAAATGCCTTTAAAAGTCCTTTATGGGTATTTTCCCACTTATTCCTCCCCACTGTTCTGTTCTTGTTTGTCTCATCTTATTTTCTCATTATAATACAAATTTCTTGTGAGCAGGGGCTCTATTTGGTTCTGTATTGTAACTCTGGCCCCAGGCAGTGTCTGGCCTGTGATATTACTCAATAAAAATTATTCAAAGAAAGAATGAAACTGCCTGGGATCCTTCTTATTAAGTCTGCAGACACCAAAACTAAAGTGGGACACAAGACTTGCCCAAGTACACTCAGCTATGAATGGTGGAGCTGGACTTAAACTCAGGCCATTGTATATATGTCCCAGACTGGTCTGGCTGCTGCTTGACCTCAGCTCTCTAGCAGCCCTCAGGAAGGCAGGGGTTGGGGATCAATTAGAAGGGAAGGAGAGCCAGCAGGGCATCTTTCATCTCCAGCTGGCTTCTCCTTCCAATTTCCTGCAATACTGCATGGTTTTGTGGTTAGGACACAAGACCGGAGCACATGGATACTGGGAGACCCATCTTGGTCAGAATTCTCTTCACCAGCAACTTTCAGACCTCAGCTTCACTCTAACACTACCTCTTCCTTTGATGATGGGAACTTCGACTACTTCTCATACCTCTATGAACCTGTCTTCTCATTTGGAAGTTGAGGGTGATAGCAGCAATCACAGTAATAAATATTTTGTAGGGCAGACATAATGATGAAATAAGTTAGTGGGTGTCACAATCCCAGAACATAGTAAGAATCAAAAAAATTCCTTTTCCTGCTTCTATAGAAGATCTAAATATCACTTCTAGGGCAACTATTCCACATTTTAAACAACTACAATCAAACTTCTGCATTACATAGAACTTTTTAATTAGTCTTTAAATGTGAGAGGACAGATGCTTATGTAAAAAAGGAAGTCGAGCATTAAGAAAAACATACAGAACATTAAGTGTAGACCAATTTTGTGTTGGTTTTATATGAGGAAAGAAGATCATGAAAAGGATACAGGTCTGGGGCCCCCAGACTTCTAGTAGTACACATAACCCAGTGTTTCCAAAGTACTTTACATAAATTGAATATCAGCCCTATCTAGTCACACCTGCAATATCAGTACCAAGAAGCAGAGCAGGCAGCCTTCTGGATAATTTGTCCTTAATCTCTGTGTCACGCTGACTTCAATACATGAAGTCTGCCTCTTTCTAGCTGAACAGCCTCATTCAAATTCCCTAACTTCTTTGCATCGCTTTGCACATTTGCAAAGTGAGACTAAAAATTACAAAGGACTGTGAGGATTATGAAGTAAGCGTCCAGCACACAGTAGCAGTTCAATAATTGGCAGCTATTATTACTCATTATTGTCTCATTTGATATTGAAAATAGTTATAAATAGAAAATCTGAATTTCAAAAAGCTAAGACACTCAATAAAGATCAGACAGTAGCAATTGGTAAAGCTAAAGTCTACCAAATTCCAATCCAATTTTTGAAAAAAGATTTTATTTTTTAGAGCAGGTTTAGGTTTACAGCAAAATTTAGGGGAAGGAACAGACTTCCTATATACCTCTTACCTCTTATATGTACAGGTTCCCCATTATCAATATCCTTTCACCATCCAGAGTAGAACATCTGTTACAATTGATAACCCTACCACGCATATTTATTTTCTGATAGCCCCACTTTAAAAAATGATTTTCCACCTTAAGCTGAAGATGAAAATAGTTCCCAAGAGTAGAAGAAATACTCAGCATTGGCAATGGAAAGTTTTGACTGAACAAATCTCTTCTGACTTTTTTCGGATTTTGTGGTCTTCCCTCCACGGTTTTCTGAAAGATAACTTTCTCTCTGAGCACCTCCTGACTGCATGTTGTTGCCTGCTATATTTTCAGGGTTCAGGTAGGTGATTTTGTGAAAGAAATTCACATCATAATGAGACTATGAGTCCAGTCAGTGGCTAAAATGCAGTTAAAATGAAGCAAACAAGAAAGCTGCTGCAGCAACCAAGAAAGCCCTGCCAGAAAACCTAGCACCCAACTTTGCTTGCAGAAACTCAAGTTTTTGCCATGTGGCTATCTCATGAATTGCGGACAAGAAAAACTCAGTCCCTCTACTATCCAACTCTAGTTGTCATGACTCATGTCATGAGTCTTGCAGACAGAGGCTGCAGGGACTTTGATTGGCTACCCATGAGGCTAAGAAAAGGGACACAGAAATAGAAAAGTAAATGGGCTGCTTAAAACTGTAGGATTTGAGCTACAGAACTGTCCTTCTGTCCCTTAAGTATAAATTTTTCACACCCACAAGTGGAGAAATGGAAGACCAGCTTTCCCTTCAGACCTAGGGAACATGACCAGAGTCAGCACATTGACAAGTAGAAAGTTACATGAACAAAGGTCACTTAAAGCAAGGATTTCAGAGAGGAGATTACTGAGTTTTGTTTTCCCTAAAGTTGGAAAGGGAGAGTAGGACCAACTGACCTCTGGCTTTCTATGCTAAGAGTGGAGTCAAATCAATTTGGATATAAAGAGGAAGTAACTTAAGATTGACCAGTAGGTCTTGATGGCCCTTGTAAGGCTCCCGGGTAAAGGTTGTCGTCAATGCACTTAAATCAAACCAAAGGATACTGGCAGATAATAAGGGATACACCCTGGGGCTGTATGTCATAAAGAGGTTCTTTCCCAGGCATAGTCATTCTTGCCACACTAGAAGGGGCCAATGTAGGTGTGGGTTTGCTTATACGTAGCCAACAACCTCAGGTAACTCATCTTTTGGAACAAAGTTTCCTGGTAAATTGTCTCCTTCCTCCCTATCTTTGCACAAAGTGATCTTTTCATCTTGGACTGCCCATTAAATGCCAAGTGCCAGTCCTTGAATGCTTTTCACTGTCTTCCTTGCTAAGAAAACTTGACAACTCTACCCTCCTTAGAGTGCAGATCAAATTATAAATTGTCACCTTGTAAAGTACATCTATCTAAGTATCTGACTGCTGTCATGGACTTGGAGACATTACAAGGTAAGGACTGGGCATTAGGTATCTTCAACAGAGTTTCCACGAAAGACACCCAACAAAGGAGTAAGCAGTTGGAGAGTCTGTACCCACATGATCAGATACTTCCTCTAATTCTGCAGGAAGCTTAAGGGCCCAAACTCAGTGGCTAGGGAGTCAGGGCAAGGAGCATGCTGAGTCCTCTCTGAAAGCTCAAGTACCATTCAAAAAATGTACCAGTACATGTGTATGGCATTCACGCTGTAGTAGACATTCCAAAAGTGGTCTTATACCCAATTGCCCTCTGATAGGACCTTCTGTGGGTATTTTCTTGTCCTTTTTAGTGAAACACTGGTTAAGTAAATATTCTTTATTGAGGTTTTACTTTCTTTTTTGCAAATATAGAACAGAGGATAACACCATTAATCAGAATGAACAATAATCATAATGACACCTTATTTTCCTTTCAAAAAGGAATTACAAATTATAAATTAAAATAAGTGTGCTGGGTCCTCACACTCTGCTCTGCTTTTTCTCTCCCCCTCTTCCAGGACTCCAGAAACAACTATCTCATGAAAGTCACTGGACACAATGGAGTGTTGTGGAGGACCAGGGTTGTGAGAGTGGTGGGCATGGCAGAGGATGTGGCATGGGAGTGATGGTGGGCATGGTCAGATGACATGCAATTGGTGAGGTGCAGTCCTGTAGCCCCAAATCATCAACAGTAACATAAACCAATGCTACTTCAAGCTATCATTATATGCAGATGATATGATTCTCTATGTAGAGAACCCAAAAAAATCCAGAGAGAAACTACTCAAAACAATAAACCAGTTCAGTAAGGTAGCCGGTTACAAAATCAACACACAGAAGTCAGTAGCTTTCTTATATGCAAAAAGTCAAGCAGAAGAAGAAATTTTTAAAAATCCCATTTACCATTGCATAAAAAAAAATACCTGGGAATAAACCTAGCAAAACATGTGAAAGAACTATGCAAAGAAAACTTTAAACACTGCTAAAAGAGAGAGAAGAAGACATAAGGAAATGGAAAGACATTCCCTGCTCATGGATTAGAAATATTAACATCATTAAAATGGCCATTCTACCAAAAGAAATTTACAGAGTCAACACAATTCCTATAAAAATTTCAATGACATTTTTCAAAGAGATAGAATAAAAACTACTGAAATTCATATGGAATAGCAAAAGACCTCAAATATCAAAAAGCCTCCTGACCAGAAAAAAAAAAGAAAATGGAGGTATCACTATTCTAGACTTCAAATTATACTACAAAGCAATAGTAATCAAAACAAATTGGTACTGGTACAAAAACAATCAGACCAATGGAACAGAATTTAGTGCCCTGAAATAAAACCACACATATATCGTCAACTAATCTTTGAAAAAGGAGTGAAAAACTTATGGTGGAACAAGGACAGCCTCTTCAATAAATGTTTCTGGGAAAACTGGATCAAGACCAGGATAATACCCTCACACCTTGTACTAAAACCAACTGAAAATGGGTAAAAGACTTGAATGTAATACCTGAAGCCATAAAATACATAAGAGAAAAACTTGGGCAAAACCCTCCATGAATTACAATCAGAAATCCCCTTCTGGAGATTTCTACAGAGGGCAAAAAAAAAAAAAAAAAAAAAAAAAAAAAAAAAAAAAAAAAAAAAA
>PVHY01000356.1:0-92804 GCA_004024945.1 Uropsilus gracilis | reverse complement strand
ACACAACTTGGAAAAAAACAAAACAAGAAGCCCAGTCAAAAAATGCAGAGAACTAAAAAGATACTTCTTCAAAGAGGAAATATGGCCAACAGACACATGAAAAAAAGCTCAATGTCATTAGTAAGTAATCAGAGAAATACAAATAAAAACCACAATGAGATACCACCTTACATCAGTAAGAACGGGCCAAATTAAAAAAAATGGGTAACAACAAGTTCTGGCATGGATGTGGAGAGAAGGAAACACTCTTACACTGCTGGTAGGAATGTAAACCTGTCCAGCCACTACGGAAAGCAGTGTGGAGGACCCTCAAACTAATGAAAACGGAACTACCATTTGACCCAGCAATCGCTCTTCTGGGAATCTACCCAAAACAGACCTCAATACTTATACAAAGGGACACCTGTGCTCGGATGTTTATTGCAGCAAGGACATGGAAGCAACTCAAATGTCCCAAAACAGACAAATGGATGAAAAAGATGTAGTATATATTCACAATGGAATATTACTCATCATTTAAAAATGACAAATTTGATGACTTTAAGATAACAGAAGAAATCATATTAGCAGAAACAAGTCATAAAGAAAGAAACAGAAACCAAATAGTTGCACTAACAGATGGGTAATAGGAAAAACAAGCAAAGGCCAGGAGGAATAGTCCAAACAATCTAACAACCAAACTAAAGGATACAACTTGGAGGGGGAAGGGGGAAATGGGAGGGAGTGGTCAGGGAGGGAAGATGGTGGTGGGTAATCCCCAGGGAATACAAAGATGTGAGACATATATATAAATAAAGTAATTAATTTAAAAAATTAAAAAATAAATTCTTTAAAAAGAGAAAGGAAATTGTAGTTTCTCCTAGCCCATCTTTTGATTTCAATACACATTTTCAGTCTTTTGACCTATATTCTATTTTATTGTTTTAATGTTTTGTTTAAATGGTGTCATTTAAATGTTCCTCTTCCTAAATTTGTTTTTTGCCCTCAACACTGTTTTAGAGACTCTTTTATTTTACAGATTAGGACCTCTTCTTTCCTTATATGAACTACAGAGCAGAAAACTGAATGAATACAACATATTATATTGAACCACCTTGCTCCTAACAGTCTCTGGACAGGTTCTGGGTTTTTGCCATTACAACAGGGCTGCAAGAAGCATCTCTGTGGTGTCCCATAGAGCAGCTGTTTGAGAATTTCTCTGGGACACTCAGCTAAAGTGGCCATGCCTGGGTATGGGGGATTGACTAGTCAATCTTTCGGTTCTTTTTATGGGGAGGCGCTTATGCTTCCAGATGGAAATGCATGGATAGAGATGAAATAGAGATTATCGGGATCAATATAATTATAAACAGAGTCTAGCTCTTCCAGCCAGGAGAAAGCTGAGTACCTAAGAGGACAAAAAAGACACAATAATGGAATAATCATAATAAAGTTGGTCTATGATTCCTCTAAAGGTAGATGTGTTCAGGGGCTTCACTAACCATTAAGGAGGATGATTTCTTGACACAGAGCATCAGTTCCTCATTTTCATGAAAAATAACACTCAGGATGTAATGAGTGCTTCCTAAATGTTCCAATTTGTGGGAAGAGGAAACCAATTAAATCTACTTCCCTCCCAAGACTGATAGATATCACACCTATTCCACACAGACAGGTGTCTCCAATCCTTGTTGCTGTTTAGACTCTGAAAGGGGCATATAGTTAGCTTTTAAAGAATATTAGTAACCCAAATTTGGACTCCTCTCCCAAAGCCGGAAAGTAACAATAGCATAAAGTGGCCTCCAGGTAAATATAGATGAAATTACCTAGCCTGAATGCAGGCAGAGGGAGTGGGGCTGGCCGTTCTGGTAGATTTTAATTAGGCAGAAATACCACAGAAGCTTCTCCACTCTAAACAATCCCCTATATGCATTTTTGCGATTAAAATCCATGGTCCTTTGTGCCATTTCACAGGTGAGCCCCCATATCACCGGCAGCCAAATCATCTATCAAGATGAGAGATGCACCGGGTCAAATAGCAAAAGAGAGTCTTAATTATATTTGAAAATCCATAAAAGCATTTTGCTTCCATCCTGGATCTTTCTGGTTCCCTTCTATGTCCCTCTCCACCAAAAATGGGGTCCTGGTGCCAGGCTGCCCCCCGGCATCTTTAACTTAAGCACTGACAGGTTATGTGGGATTTTTGCCAGAGTAATTATTTTTCAATTCAACAATAATGAGAAATTACCATGGCAACCACTTGTCACGTGGCACACATACACCCCCTCCAAAGAATGAACCATACATGAAGCATCTATTCCTTGAAAACTGTGTTATTTTATTAAAATAAACTTAAACAGGTCAAAGTGAAAGGGTCTCTGAAAGGGTCTGGAAGCAGGAAGATGAGAAGAACGTTGGCTTTCTGCAGTTGCTACTGGTTCCAGAAAATAATGGTATCTTATCTTATCACCTTATATGTACACATAAATAACACTACTAAATCTGCGTTTTATTTTGGTCTTTCCCACTTTACAAGTTGGCTAAACCTTCTCAGAAGGCACTGATGGAAGTATATCTCAGTGACCAAGGCAGAAGCACACTTGGTCATACGTGTTTTTCCTAACTGTCACACCTGAACATTGTCACACCCCTGAGATGTCGCACCCATATTTTGAGACAGGACACAATAAAGAGCCCAGCTCTCACACCATTCCTTTCATAGAATTTCCCTCAAACTAAAGGGAAACTGTGTCATTTATTTTCTCTGCTGAAATCTTCCTAAATCTTTTAATCTTAATCTTCCTAAATCTTGAATCACTCTTTTGAGTCTCGTATCAAAGCATGTCTATTTCATATTAGCTGCATTTGATAGTAGTCAGCAATGACATAACGCTTGACTACTGTTGTAAACTGGTTAAGAACATAATCCCCATGAAACTCACAACTACCCAATGGGACAAGCCCTGGTTATGGACAAGTTATAGGTTATGGACAAGTTATGGTATAGGTGAGTAAACTGAGGCACAGGGAAGTTAAATAAACTCAAGTTACACAGAGTTGAATCACGGAGACTCTGGAGCTCCAGTTTGAGCTAATTTAATCACAGCACTTAGGAGGTTCCTTTATTCTATAACAATGTTCTGCAAAATACCTACTATCTTCCTAGTTAGCTTTACATTCAGTTATTGCTAAGTACACTGAAAATGTAAGGCTTCCTCCTCCGGAACTGATGATCCCAAGCAAGGCTCTCCACCCACAGCTAGAGAGTCATACCAAGCCCCAGCAATAAAAGCAATAAGTAGGCTCATTTGCAACTACCAGCTGATAATTGCATCAGGGTGTAATGGGTGCAGGGAGAGAATTTTAATCCCCCCTTTTTATTTATTGTCACTATGGGAATTTTTTTAAAATCTCATGTGCCAGGGGTTGCATTTTTTTTTTCATTCTTAACTGTGATTTTGTTCATTCTTGGCTAAATTACATTTTATTTAACAGTAAAGACTAGTTATTTTAACATAAAAATTCTGAAACACACTAACAAAATAGAAAATTATGTATCTCCATGGAACATCTTGGGGTTTCTGTCAAAATTCAAGACTTCCCTTTCAGAAAGCACTCCCAAATGCTAGTGGCTACAGCCTTGTGAAAGAAGTATATTAAAACAGGAAGACAAGATTTGGCATCCAGTTGATATGGTTCCTCAGCAGAAGACAGTGTGGTGTCTTTTCTCCCAACAAATGGGAAATCCATGAATTCCAGTCTCCATCCTGGACCCACTAACTTGCCACCCAAATGTGAACATCCCAAGAGAAATGATATTTGTGATCATCTGAAAATGATAACTAAAATGTATACAGTTTTTACCCCAAATTGTACTCTCCCCACTGAATTTATCCCAGCTACAAAGAACTAACTTATTTTTTAAGTTTGAATTTCTGCAAACCTTGAGAGGGCAGGATCAAAACCCTGCTGCCTCTCACTCCATAATGTGCATTCCGTGCACATAGCATCTAACACCAGGAAACAAGTTAGTAATTGATTATCTCAAATCATTAAAATATGCCTTTAAATGATTATTTACATTATTACCTTTAACGAGAAAATATCTATGTAACGAAAATGAGCATGTTCTTAAAACTAAGGAGTAAATCAACGGTTTTATTTTCATGATAGCCAAGCACTTCCACGATCTTCTCTGTCCATATGTCCTTTAAGCAGTGATGTTAAATATTTAATGAATGAGTTGATAAAAATGCTAAGAATCTCACAATAAATGACTTCCTATTCTTCACACTGTCTCTAGCAGACTGTGCTTTTATTGTTCCAATTTACATGGAGAAATTGAGGCCCCTAAATGTCAGGGAAGGAACTGGAGGTCCCAAAACAGAGGGAAGTGATTCTTGAACATTCTCTTTCTGAATGTTTGTTTCTGGACACAGAGCTTCAATACTGTTCGAATTCATATTATTGTGGTATGAAGGAGAAATAGCGTTTTCTCCCGAATTCAGTTTCCAATTTTATACTCCAAATGGAGACATGCACTCTAACACATCTAACATGATATGCTAGGACCCTACGCAAATTAATTTTGAAAATGACGTAGCAAGGCATGACCCTAGAGGTGCAGGTCTTCTTGGTGACAGATCACTGGCAGTGAGCATGAACCTCATATGACATCACACCATGTAGGTGTGAGAGGTCCTGCAATGCAGGAGAATGTGATGAGGCAGCAACTCATATATCTTGAGAAAAACTCACCATAAAATCAGGCACAAATGTTCTGTTCCAACATAAACACAGCAGACGAGAGAATATTTCTGGAAAAGCTTGCAAGATGCAAAAACTTGTTTTTGTGACCTGCTCAATTGCATCTGAAGCAAATGACAGGAATAATTTTTAGAGTCATCACTAAAAAGCCTGTGCCAGGACCGGGCGAGGCAGTAGGGAGTCGCTATGGAAGAAAATTCAAATTTCCCCTTCATTCTACTTGGTGAAAATGAAAAAAAGGTTTTGTTCGCAGAGATAAATATAAGAAACCCAGCGTACACACAAAATGACACTTAAGAAAAATAACAGGTTTGTCTTGACAATGGTTGAAGGCATCCATTCTCTAATGTTTACACATCTGTTTACCAGAAACTTCAACTCTCTGTACTGTTCTGATCCCAACCCATCTTTGTCATGGCTCCAATCTCTCCCTTGGACTCCAGAAATGTGACTCCAACTGCTTCACCAATTTCCATACTTGTTAACTAACCAGAGACATCTCATATTAAACATGGTCAAAGTCAGATTCAAGACCATCATGACAGCACCCCAAGCTTATTCGCTCCAATAATTTCCAGCTTAATACTTTTACTCCTTGCTCAGTCACTGGGGTCAACCTTTGATTCCTCTCTTTTCCTGATGCCAAACCTTCAACCCACCCACAATCCAAGATATGGTGGAACCTACCCACAATTCTCTCCCTCCATCACCACCCCTAATCTGGGTCCCATAACTCCAGAGTAACAATGGCAAATGCTTCCTAACTTTTCTCTCCGGCAGCACATCTGTTCTCATCGCCTATGTTCTGCAGAGACCCTGCTTGATCTTCCAACGGTGCCCACTGGATTGTGGGATTCCTTATTAAATCTACCCATGTTTCCCCAGTGCCACTTTGTACCCACATTATTCTGGTATGAAAGAGAAACAGTATTTTCATCCTAATTCAATTTTCAATTTTCAGATGGTACTTCCCTCAGCAGTGGAGACTTGGTCATGCTCTTGGCTTTAGATTATTTCATCAGCACACATTGGGATTTTGGGTTCCTGACACAGAATGCTTCCTTCTGCTCCAGAGTCACTCTCTTCTCCACGGGCCCTTTGCACTAGTTGTTCCACCACTGAGTAGATGCCTTGACCTTCTCTTTATTTCAGTCTACAGAGACCAAACTGCTGTCATATCAACCTGTGTTTTTGCTCTGGGAAGCACTTGTTCCTGGATTTGTTTGTTTGTTTCTTGCCTTCCTACTTATTTAAAAATTGAAATTCGCTGTGAGCTCAAGATCCCTCTGCCTGCATTACTGCGTCAACATTGCTGCATTATTTGCTGGTACATAAAGTATGCACTTAATAAATTATCATATATATAGATGAATATAAAAAATGTCTTCAACAAATAAGAAAAATGAAGAGATAAATCTGTCAAAGAGACTGCATTCGTCTCTTAAATTTCCATGGGGAAGCCAGTCACAGATACAGACTCCTCACAACCCACTGGACTGCAACTGCTAACAGAGTACCAGGAACTTACCAGAATCTTTATTCACTTTAATTTTCAAAATAAATATATGCCACGAATTAAAAGCATTAAAAATATTCATGCCCTTTGACTGAGTAATTCTATTTCTGGGAATCCATCCAAAGGACATAATCCAAAAATATGTAAATGCTTTATAAGCAAAAATATTCACCAGAGGGACATTCATAATAGCAAAAAATACTAGCAACAATGTGCTATCTTACAAGAGTGGAATGATTCGAGAAACCATAATATGTTCACTAGAAAGGAAACAGGAATCTTTAAGAATAATGTATACCTTACCACTCATACCTTTGAGAATAGCCACAATGAAGAGACTAGAAGTATTAGCAAGAATGTGGAGAAAAAGGAACGCTCATTGGTGGGAATGTAGAGTGGTCCATTCCCTATGCAATACTGTATGGAGATTTCTCAAATATTAAAAATAGATTCATCATACAAGCCTCTAATTCTACTCCTAGGTATCTATTGAAAGAATGCAAAAAGACTGATTCAAAGAGAACCATGTACTTCTGTGTTCATTGTAACTCTAGTTACAATTGCCAAGATATGGAAACAAACTAACTAAATGGATTAGGAATATGTGGTACATGCAGATATGATGGAATACTATGCACATATAAAAAAGATGAGGTCTTGCTATTTGTGACAACATGGAAGGAACTGGGGGGGATAATGCAAGAAACAAAACAAAGGAACAGGTGAACTAAACCAAAACAAATCCTAGAAACCTGACTCCAAAATTAAGGCTAGCAGAGTGGTAGGGTGGAGGTATGGGGAAAGGGATAATGGATTCCAGTGGACTATAGCAGGGGACTGTGGGTGCTTTGGTTGGGGATGGGATGTGGGAATACACGTCTTATGTGGCATAAACCTGTATCTTTAAAATACATACAGTGTTGCAAATCTACTTTATGTCAGTAAAAAATATAAATTTTAAAAGAACAATATGCGTCTATGGTTTAAAAACATGAAATCATCCTTATAATGCAAAATAGAAACTGGAGATGAACTGAGAGGTAGGCAGAATTGATGATTGTGAAACAGAAAGAGGATGTGTTTCTGTGAGAACGAAAAACAGTCTTGCTAGGAGTGGGGGAAGGGCAGACTGCATGATAAGTAATATTGAGGCAATCAACTTCTCATATGGAAGAAATAATTTTGATTTTACTTCACATAATCAAATATGAATTTCACATGTTTGTGAAATATATAAATTAAGAAAAATTCCAACTATTAAAGGCAAAAATAGGTGAATATTTTGTATGACCTCGGGAAAATTTTGTAAAACGTACACCAAACAGAGAAAGCCTATGAGAAACAAAGGATTCCCTTGAATACATCAAAACCTAAATATTTCATATGACAAAAGCCATATAAAACATTATAAACAATATTTTAATATAAATAATATAAATGAGCAGGTGGGATATTAGTAGCAATAGCCAGGATATATGACCAGCTCTTATAAATCAATAATCAACAAATATAAAAGACTTTCAATTCTGTTCCATTGATCTGTGTATCTGTATATGTACACAATGGAATATTATTCTTCAATCAAAAAAGACAAACATATGTCATTCACAGCAACATGAATGGAGCTAGAAGGAATCATGGTAGCATAAGTAAACCAGAAAGAAAAAGAGAAATACTGGATGGTCTCACTAATATGAGGGATATACAGAAAACAACAACAACAACAACAAAAACAAATAGACAAGAAAAATTTAAAACTGTCAACAGAACTGAAGCATTGATCAAGAGAGGGGTGGGAAGGTAAAGTGGGGGTAGGGATGGGCACAAGAGATTAAGATGGTTCATGGGTGATAAGGTGGTGGGAGAATGCATATATATATATATATGCATATAATTTTTAAAAATTTAAAAAACAAAACCAAAAGATATCAAAGCACAAAAGATGTGGAACTATCATTCCTAGAAAATGTACAATAGTTATAAAACATAATTTTTCAATTTTGATCAAGAATAGGAACTTAAACGAAATCAATGCACACCCTGTGATAGCCAAAAAATGAGAAAAATGCACAACACCATCTGTCACTGCAGAGATGGGTAACAGGACTCTTGTCTACAGTGGTCAGTTCTGTCACAGCCTAACAGCTCAGGGTACCAAGTATGTGAGCTCAGCACAGACCCTCACACCTGTCACTAACCATTCCACTGTCCCTACTACAGCCTGATGAACATCTCCCTTTGCCCCTCTATACAACAGCCTTCTCATCCCATTTCCATTCTGTCTCAAATACCCTTGCTCAAATTTAAAGACCTCCCAGATTTTGCATCCATCCTTCTAAGCTTTCCAGCCTGTAGAAAATTCTCCCTTTTCTAACCTGAAATACATTATTTTTTATTTTTTTTAGTTAACATGGACTTTGACTACCCTTGCAGTCTACTGTCTTATTTTATTTTACAATATGTCTAGGTTATTATATTTTCATGTCTTAAAATTACCCCCTGTATACACCCTGGGTGGAGATGTTTCCTGGGTTTTCTTTATATTCTCATTCCTTACCTGCTGCACATTTATTATATGTTTAATTACAAACCAAATACTATGCTTGATCCATTTCAGGGTTATTTTGTATTATCAGGCAGCTGCTATTATTATCCTCATTTTACTGATAGAAAAAATAAGCTCAGAAAAGTTACTTAATTTTCCCACTCACACTAGTATATCAGAACTCATCCCTTTCAACTTATGGGAGAGAAAGAGAGGGAGACAGAGATTGGTAATAAAAGATTGTACATAAGACCCAAGCATAAGTATTCATAGCTTCATTATTCACAATAAACAAGAGATATAAACAATTCAAATGTTCATCCACTAGTGAATGGATAAACAAAATGTGGTATTTCCATATAATGGAATGCCCTTCATAATGAAAGGAACAGCATATCAATAAATGCTGTAACAAGTACCTTAAAAACATTATGTAAGTGAAAGAAACCAGACACAAATGCCATATATGTGGTGATTCCATTTATAGGAAACATTCAGAATCATAGCTCTTCTACCTACCAACTGAGTTATCTTTAGCAAATTTCTAGAATGTTTTTATTTCTAGAATGTGTTTATTTCATTGCATGTAAAATATACAGAAAATAAATGTATATTATACTCATTGTATGTGAAATACACAGAATATATTATATTCAAAATAATATACCCAAATGGACATTTTAATGTGTAATAAACAGGTATAATATCTCACCTTTCATAAGGAGGATGAACCTAGAAAATATATGGGCCAGTCAGTCCAAAGGAGTGAACTCACAACAAAAGAGTACTGTGCTGTTAGTTGAACTAATATTGGCAGATATGGTTATTTGCATAGCAGAAGGAAGGATCTCCTGTCTTAAGAGTTGTTACCACACCAAACTAACCACCAACCACAGCCCACTTCCACAGTCCACAGTGATCCTTCCCCAACTCACTCTGACTCCAACCCTTCCCATCTGATATTAGCCTCACTTCTATATCTCTATCTTTCTAGGGTTAGATTGACTTATCTTACCCTTTTTGCTTTCCCTACATTCCATACATTAGTGGTACTAGGCAGTATTTGTATATCTCCTTTTGTATCATCCCCTCCATTTCCATCCATGGCAAGAGTTTGTGATAGCTGGGTAGTATTTGTTGTAATATACACTGTACCTTCCTGACCCACTCATCTGTAGTTGACCCATTCATCAGCTTGTTGCCCTGGTGTGGTGATTGTGAACAGTGACAAAATAAACATAGGAGTACATGGTTCCCTGTGGATTAGCGCTTTGCTGTTGTTTTTTGTTTTTCTGGTATATACCTAGGAGTGGAAATGCTGGACTGTGCGAAAAATCCACTTTTAATCTTTTGAGATGTTCCCAAACTGTTTTTGATAGGGGCTGGACCAGTCTACTTTCCCACCACTATATCAGTCTTTCTCCACATCTTCACCAGCACATGCTGTGTCTTGTTTTTTGGGTATTCCATTTCCACAGGTATTAGGTAGCATCTCATTGTGGTAAGAAAATTATTTTAAGTGATGGGAAATGTCTCAAGGTCAAGGTTGTTGTGCATATTACATAGTATCTATCAGCATGCATCTTACAGTATACCCTTTATGCTTTAGAACCAGAAGGCTTGGACACAGATGCCCACAGATCTCTGTTCTGTAACTTGAGCAAGTGACTCAACTGCAATTCACTGTGCAGGTGGGAACAAGGCGTTAACTACCTGGTAGTGTTGCTATAAGTAGTGAATGAACTGATAGGGTAAAGTGCTTAGCACAGTACTTGGTACTGTGAACAATAATTAACACTGGTTCATTTTTATGCCTCCTTATTGTCCTAGCCATCAGTGTTAGATGGCATAAAAGACACCAAAAGTAGAGTTCTCTGAGCTCAGAAAGTGCATGACTCAGTATAGTAATCACAGGATCTACACAGATACACCTGACCTGGACAAGGCACCCTCTGAAATCTCCCTCCAACTCCCTGAAGGTGAGAATTAGTGTTTTATTTCCCACACCATCCCTGTTGCTGTGCCCAGTGCCTGCCTGAGAAAGAGCAAGAGCAAGCAATCTATCAGGATGGGTTTACAAGGCGGCCTGATAGCAGCAAAGTCTCTATTTTGCACGCCAATCTCAAATCCACAGTTGCATGTGGTTTGAGCTCATTTGCATCTCAGCATCTCTGAAATCTCTGCTTTTAGCTATTCAGCTTGCTTCCTTGTCAAGGAGCCATCAAAACTTGCAAGGCAGACGAGAGCTTCAGAAAATGGGCTTGCCTGCCAGTTCCCACATTTTGTGATGCAGGATTCCTCACTTCCACTTCCACCTCCATGGGAGGCAGGAAACTCACTCCTACAGTGGTTTTGATGCACTTTGTCATAACCTTAAGCCAGTCCAATTTAAAAGTTTGTTGTGTTCAGAATGTCTTGAGAGGGTATGCTTGGGTTGCAGTTTCTCAAATTTTCAGTTCTAAGAATCCTTCAAAGGCAACCAATCAGGACCTTCATTACTCAGGAATTTATTATTCACCAAAAGAACTTGTCAGCTTTACCATTTCAGTGAAAACATGTCAGGAGATTTTGGTCAGGGTTGAAGTGGAGACATCACCACCAAAGTCTGTGAAAGGGGAATTTTCTTGCCTTCACTTTCCAAGGGCCAAGAATAACGTCCTGAGGGGGGGGAAATGAATTTTCAGCCTAGGAGGGCCCCTCTGATGGGTCAGTGGTGGTTACCTAGAATTTACTCACAAGCACCAATAAGTGAATGAGCACCTACTGTGTGTTATAATTGCTCTAGGGATGAGTGATAAAGTAGTGACTGAAAAGAACACAAATCTTTGTCCTCACAACCAGATATACAAAGAGCAAAAGTGAATAAGCAAGAAAGATACATTTCTGACAGGGTGAGGGAGCAAGGAAGAAAAACACTGAAGGAGGAGATAGAGATCTAAATGGAAGCTAGGGTAGTGGCAGAGAGATCAAATATAGCAGTCATGGATGCCTGGATGGGAACATCTCTTGAGAACTCAGCCTCAGTCTTTGCCACAGTTGGGGCTGAATGGCTTTCTGTTGTGAAGGCTGTCATGAGCACTGTGGCTTCCTGACCTACAAGATGCCTGTGAATGTCTTCATGATGACATCCAAAAATGTCTCCAAGCTACCAGATATCCTTCAGTTAGCGTGAAGACCTGAAGAAAGGAAGGGAGCCACACAGAAACCTAGAAGGTCCTGTGTTGGCCAAAGACTGAGGCATGAACAAGGCTGACCCCCATCCCTACCTGAGGAACATTACATCAAACAAATATTCGCTCAAGACTAATAAGTCCTCCCTTTTACATGGTATATGCAGTGCCTTAGAAACTGACTGAGCGAATAGATAGTGGTTTCCTCAACATTAGTCAAAAGTTTTGCTCATCCCTGTTATACAAAAGCAAAAACAAAAACAAAACCGAAAAAACAAACAAACCATAGATTAAGATATTATTTGAGAATCTGTCATATATTATCACATATCTCTTAACAAAACTAGCCCACAATGGATTACTTGTAGACTTGTCCCTGCTGGCTCCATCTTCTAGCCTAGTTTTGGGTGATTACACTCCAGGACATTTTCACAAAGTAAAAGCACCTAATGATGCATTTCTCAGAATGTCTCTGTCATTAAGGGACACACAACTGTGTTTGTTCCCTGATTTACTGTTTTCATCACAATAACGTGGCAATAACAATTACTGAATATTTTCTCTATATCAAACATGGGACAATTCACTTCACAAAACTTAATCATTCAGTTCTTGAGAAGTTCATATAAGGTAGATATGACTTTCTATTCTACAGATGAAGAAAGTAAACTTGACTACAACAGCTTAACAAGTAAATGATATAGGAAAAATTCAACTCTAAGCAATTGAGATGGTTAATTTTTTTGTTTCCACTTGACCTGGCCACCAGGTACCAAGCCAGTTCCTTAAACATTAATCCAGGTATGTCTGTGAGGGTGTCTTCAATGAGGACACTTGACTCAGTAGACTGGATAAAACTGATTGCCCTCACCAGTCTGGGTGGGCCCCATCTAATCAGCTGTAGAAGACCTGAATAGAACAAAAAGGAAACTGCCTGCCTAAAAGCTTGAGCTGGACACTGGCCTTTCCCTGCGTTTGGAACTTAGAGCATCAGTCAACTTGGTTCTCAACCATGGGATTCGCACTGGAGTTACATAATGGGGTCTCTCACTTGCCAGCTCAACATTGCAGATCTTGGGACCTATTAGCTTCAAGAATTGCAAGAGCCAATTTCATGTAATAAATCTCTTTATAGATGATTAGTCTATTGATTCTGCCTCTTTGAAGAGACTTCAAAGAGAAGTGCCACGTACCTAAGTGCCAGAGTGCCATGTATCTAAGTTCTAGTCCTAGTATGTTACCTTTCTCTGTATTAAGTGAAGATAGCTTTTCATTTATTCTAGGTGGAGAAGAAGCATTAATTATCGCTAATGTACAACAAGGGAGCCTCTAAAACAGTTTTTTACTACATGTAATTTGTTTAATCCCAATGTCCCAGAACCAGTTCCCCCTCCCCCCTTCTTCACTTATATTGTAGAGAGTCATCTATGGAAGAGATTGAAAAGATAGCTCAAAATTCCAGGAGCCTGGTTGGCATGTGATTTTGACATACTCTACATGCATATCTTGGACAAGTCATTTTACCTCTCAGAGGAAGTAAAAAACAAAACAAAACAAAAACCAAAAACCCTATGTGCCCCATAGTGCCATGAGGCTTAAATTACCCTGGGCATAGGTGATTTCTAATTTTGTTCTTTCCGGTTAGCGAGCAAGAAGAAACACAGGCTTTGCGAGCCATGCACTATGCGCAAAAGATACTAATTCTGTTTAATCTGATTCTTGTCCAGTCATCTTAACTGAAGGCTAAAAATGATTCTGCAGCAATAAAGGGAATTATAATACACGATTGTAGAAGCTTGGAGAGCAATTGAAGCACAGAAGCAAGCGATTATGCATTGCAACAAATTAAAAACTGAAAAGGGGGGTTGGATGGGGGAGGAAACCAAAGACCACTCAAATCCCTCAAGAAATGCTATTTAATAAAGCAAACTCTATTTCCTATAGAATTCCAATCAAGGAGCATTTTGGCCACATGGAAGCAATTAGAGACATCTATGATTTAATGAAAATGCAAAAGCCAAGGACAAACAAAACAACTGTATAACAAGAGACCATTTCTCACATCCCTGTCACCCTATTCAGGACACTGCAGGACTGAAAAGCTTGTGCCAGTGATACATAGCCCAAGAGAAGGTCCTCAAAAGTAGGTCTGCCTTGCCTTCTGCAAGAACACAAAGGAAACAAGGTTTCAACAAAGCAAAGGCCAGAAACCAACCACAGAAAATGAGCACAAACTCCCCAGATGGCACCAGACACAATGAAAGTTCTGGTGTCCCCATTCTCTTGCTGTGAAGAAAATCTAGCCCAGGGCCTCATGCAGGATATTTCCTACCCTTGGGTACCTCCTTGACCAACTATGAGCATCAGATGTAATTTTGCTTTTAAGCAACTTCCCTCCCTGCCAAAACACCCATGTCACTATCCTATGCATTAGAACACTTAGGGCTTCGGGTGATGATGAAGGAGACACATTTGTCTTGCTGACATAATCCCCTACCCTTCAGCTTCTATACCCTGCTCACCAACTCTGTTTCCTTGCCATTCAGAGACCAAATGGGCTGGTGCAGTTGAGATGGAGCAAACGCCTTCTTGCTTTAATTGCCTCCGGCAAATTAAAAACAGAATCTAGCATTAAGATCCTCTAAAGATGTAATGGCACCACTGCCCCTCCAAAAATATTTACCTATAAAAATCTCTCTTAACAAAAATAGTAAACACCTGTAAGTTACTCCCTTGCCCCCAATTACCTCTCAAAAATTAATATATTAACCAATTTTATTACCCCCTCACCATTTGCTTTCCTTTAAAATATATCCTAAGTTGTACCCACCTAAGCCACTTTTCCCTTTGTCAAAAACCTTTATAAAAACTTGTAAAAGTCATTAAAATTTGTTAAATAATACATACTTTCATTCAGCCCCAGCCTCTATAATTGTGTCCATCTCTCTCCTCTGTCCTCTCTTAACACCCTACATTCAGCGCTCAACATTGTCTAAATACTGTGAGTTTACTGCAACTTCCAGATCTGAGCAACTTCATTCTTCTGCCTGTGAGGCTTGCCATCCACACTTAGGAGACTTAGACGATTTCAACTTCAGTCTCAACTCACAGAGCACCTTTCAGAGAGAGAGAGAGAGGGCTTCCCTATCACCATCTAAGTGAGGGGACTCTACCCACTGCCATGTTAGTTTTCTCTTGAGTGTTTATCAGGGTGTAAGCTACAGATTCTAGTAATATACTGACTGTTTAGTGGTTTAACCTACCCTCATCCCCAAACTCTAGCCACCTCTCTCTTGTCTAGTCATCTTATTTCAGTCTAAAAATGACCTTGTAGCAATTATCTTCTCCATAATAAATATACACATTTCCCCAGCTAGCTGAAGGCAGAATATTCCTATAAAACTTCCTAAAGTTGATATGACTTTCAGTGAAGAAGCGATTACCATTAGTTCATATGCAAATATTTCTGTGAGTTCCCAGTTCCATAAAGTCACCTACCAAATAATCCCAAATAACACATAGTAACTAATATCATACTCCCATTTATCAAAAGTAACAATCACTCACATTTATCAAAACTAACAATAACAATATGATATACCTACAATAATATGATAAACCTACAACCTGTATAAAAACTGGTTTTTAGGGAAAGAGTTTGGTGAGGCTACAAACTGATTGGGAATGCATTACTCTCTGTTTGGCTGCTGCAAAACAAATGCTGAATGCTGTTTTCACTCTTCACCATTTGTAGTAAAAGTGGGAATGCTGTCTGGATTTCTTTCAGTTAGTGAAAACAGAGACAAATGTAGGTCTTTCATAAAAGCAGTATTTCTGAGGTATTCCTAAGAAAGCAGAAATGTTGAACTCTGATTATCACTGTTTTCCAAGTTCTAGGAGAGTTCCTGGCACATATAGGCACATCATAGCCTCCATGGAACATTCTATATAAAACAATGGATTGCTTGGCATTTCCAATTCTTTGGAAAGACTGCTTTAGCAGAGAAATATCTATTTTATGAATTCATTTGCTCACTCACTCATTCAACATTTATTAGTGTCAAGTATGTTCTAGGAGATGGGGATATGAATTAAGTCTGGCCTCTCCCCAAAAGAAATGCAGAGTAGAGGTGAAGAGAAAGAGAACAATGCAGCCCACCACACCAGGTCCATCTCATCTGCAAGGTGAAGAAAATGGTCTGGTATAGCAGCTGGTAATGCTACCTGGTCCAGGTATGGAATTTCAGAAGCTCTCATTGCTAAGCAGGTAGGTGTATTAGTCTTGTGTCACAGCTATAACAAATGTCCACACATTGATGACTTGAAACAACAGAAATGAGTCACATTTTTTAAGACTTCACATCTGGAATCAAGCATTCAGGCAAGTTGTTGACTACTGATGATTCTGAGGAAGAATCCATACTTTTCTCCTACTCTCCTAGTTTCTAGAAGTTGCTGGCAATCCTAGGCATCCCTTGGCTTACAGCTCTGCCACTCCATTTCCTCTGTGAGCTGTCTCTGTGCCCTATTTCTTTTCTCATACAAATACTACATGTTGGGTTTAAGATAAGTCTAACATAATTTTAACTGATTATATCTGCAAAGACCACCTTTCTGAATATGATCACATTTTGAAATTTCAAGGTCTAAAGGGAGTTGGAGGGTAGGGGTTGGTGAAACACTGTTCAACCTTGCACAGCTAACGACTCCTTAATTTTGGTTCTGGAAAATATACTTACCTTTATGAGCACCCATCTCTTGATGGATTCAGGATGACAGAATTTTACTCTCCACTGAACACATGGATTTTCCAGTGTTAGGAGTGACCCACATAGTTCTCCCCCAATCTATTCATACTACCAGAGGGGAAGAGGAGCAAAGTAGGTCAGTTACAGGTTGTTGACTCTGGTCAGTTGCAGATTGTCAACTCTACTCACTTCCGGTGCCTTCTCACCCACAGCTGCCCTCAACTTGGGGGTCTATCTCATTTGCTTTAGTTTTATTCCTTGGCTCAGACTGGTTTGTGTCTAACTGAGGCAGCAGCACCAACTTTGGAGGTACTATCTCTTAGGGAGACTCTATAGGAAGCTTCCTTCTGAAGCACTCAAGGAACTTAACAGAATTGCCACAAAATGCAGCTGCTTCTGTGTGGCCATCCAAGTCCTGGCCTTGCCCCTCTGCTGCCCTCTCATGGTCTTCAGCCTGTCTCTTGACAACTGCTTCCCCCATCCCTATTCCATTCTCCTTCCTTGCAGGTCACAGACGTTACTCCTCTAAGTGATGGGAACTGAGCCCAAATGAGACATCGAGAGAGGATCTCAGTCACATCCAGACAACACCGATCCCTGGGAGATGTCCCAGAAGACCCAACTTGGGGGGATGGAGGTTTCTGGAGGGATGACATAGGGCAGACATTAGACCTAAACAACCCCAGGTCCAAATATGAGCTCTTGTCTCCCTTAGACATCCCACCATAAGGCAGTTGCTTCACCTACTCAGTGTTTTTGTCTCATTGATGATAATTCTCATCATGCGGGTTTAAAATATACATAAATATAGAAAACTAAGAATGTATTTAGCAGCATATGATACATGGCATGTGTTCCATAAATGTTTTGAACTGCATCACAAAAGTTGAAGTACGCTGCAAAAAAGCTAATGATGATGCAAGAGAGGCAGACAGTATCCATACTGAACTGAGATCCAGAAAGAAATACAAATATTTTCACTGATGTACAAATGCAGCTTTCCTTCATGCCTGTACCTTCTCATTCCACAGGCAAGGTAAATGGCACCTCCCCAGGAAGGTTTGCTTAGTTTTATCTAAAAGACAACATCTCTCCTCTATTTAGTCTCAGTCTAGTTTCCTCACACTGCAGATCACAGGTAATACTGTTGTCATTTTATTTGCACACAACACACAATTTTATGTGTCTATTGTCTGTTTCCTCCCCTAAACTTTTTAGTGCATGCAGTACTAAACAAGTTCAAGTCGTTGAGACCCCAATGTCTCCCATAAGGCAGTAGACTCAATACAGATTGTCAGAAGTATGAATGCTAAGTAACATGCCCCGATATAACAAATGGAAATGCCACCATATTTTCACCATTTTAACTGTTAAAAAATAAAAGGACTATGCATTTTTAAGAAGGAAATGAAAAGAGTCAAAAATAACAAATTAAGTATAAAAATATTTCTTTTTAATTTCTAGTGGGATTGCCACAGCTAGTTATGAGGGGCAGGGACCTTTCTATAATCTATGAGCAGCATCCAATGACATCTGACCTTCCTGGACATTCTTGGTTACTGTGTTCACCTAAACTGAAGCAAGGTCAGAAGGGGCAAAGGAAGCATTTGCTTGCCCTCTTCACCCAGTTTCCTTGACTACTCAGCATTGGGGCTTGTTCAACAACCGAAGGTCCAAAGTTCTGCTCTCTTTTTTTAAAACAAAATGTACCTCAAATATTGGGGACACAGCCATGACAGCCTTCCTCTGTCTCCCGGCTAACCATCCCTGGACCTTTGAACTCTTTTCCCAAGGACAGGGTTCATGTCCTCTCATCATCAGAGGTGGTGGCACCACAGTCAAGCAGTGTCGCCTCACACCCAGCTGTCTTCCTTTGTGAGTAACTGAGGGAGAGTGAAAAAAAGACAGGCAGAGATACACCCAGGCTATCCGTGCTTAGAAAGTGCATTTAGATTTCCATAAAGCCATAAAAGATTTCAGATGACACATTTGTTTCAAAAAAGACAGCTTCTTAAATGAGAGTGATTTCAAGATCAGGCACCCCGTGGTGTGCAAAGGGAGGGAAAGTAAATTGCATAACCATTGCTCATCTGAGAAACAGTGAGAAGCCCTGCCAGCAGCACCACAAGTTCAAATCCCTCAGCCTCCTAAGCCAAGTTCTACAAAGAGACTCCCTCCCACAGCTAGATGACCAGGCTAATTCATTCCTTCCACAGCCTTCCCCTAAGAAAGTGAACACAAGAAAGAAATAAAGTCAGCTTTGTGAAAACTATGTATTTGTCCTAAAATTACTCTCCTCTGAGTTACAAGGAGACAATGAAATAGGGATAAAAAAGCTCTGGCTTTGGAGCTGAATTCTTTAAGGTTAATTTTAGAACTCGAAGGACCCTTGGAAATGACCCAGTTGAAATCTCTAACTTTACCTCCAAGGACACTGAAACTTAAGCCACCTGCATTGTGTATTTGTGTGATCATGAGCAAGTTGCTATAGCCCACTGGTCTCAATTTCCTCATCTATAAAATGGAGATGATAGTAACATGTACCATTAAATAGAAGTGGTGATTAAATTGCATGGGGTAACTGTCAAATCTGTCACAAGTATTAGCAGGCAAACTAATACAATGCTTGGAATTCAAAATATTTAAGCAAAAAGAAATACAGCAAAATTGATAAAATATTGGGAAGCTCATTTTATCTTTCTATTTTTGGGAATTTATAAAAGCTTCCACAGTAAAAAAAAAATTGCATGGGGTAACATATGTCATGTGTCTGATAGGGAGATAACTCTCTTCATGACTAGCTGCTATTACTTTTCATTCAACAAACAGTAATTGGGCTTCTACCAGGTGTCAAACACCACTCCAAGTGATGAGGAGATAGCAAGAAACAAGAAAAATCCTGACCATATCCTCTTAAAGGCTGATGAGAAGACGGAGGTTCAAATGCAAATTCACAGACACTTTTGAGTACAGTCATGATAAGTGATAAGTGCTGGTGTTTAAGATAACTCCATGCTGGCAGCCCTGGCACTGGTACTGACATCCAGGTAAACCAAGCTACAGATTTTCAATTTTCATGGCCACTGTTTTCATCCATCTCACCCAACTTCATTTATATCAGAAGGGAGCATAGTGTGGTCTAATGCCAGGTGACATGAATGGGCTACTTTTCCTGGGTGTTGATGAGCCTGCTGTAGAGCACCAGCTCAGTTCTGAGAGTGCTCCCTTCAAAAGAGATATGGACTATTCAGAACTTGGAATTGTTCTCTCTAAAAGGTAGGGTTTCCTCAATATGCAAAGAGTGGGCCCCTCCTTTCAGAGACATCTTGTTGTGAACTAAAGATCAGTCCAGACCATGTGGCCTTGAGAAGCCTATTACTATGACTTAGCAAATTCAGATCACTTTGAATTAAGAGCAGGAAGGATCCTAGAGGCTGAGAAGAAGCTTTTGTGCTATTCTGAGTACTTCACCTTTTTCTAATCAAAGCGGTAATCTCTACTCCCTCTTCTTGATGACCTAGAGTAAGTTTGGGAGGCATTATTCAGGAGTAATGTTATCAATGAGTATGTTCTCTTTATTTAAAAATCTCATGTGAAGATGAGGTCACTCTGTCTGGAAATACAATGGATCTAGGTTTAAGGGTAATCCCTGTATGGGAAACTGCATTAGCAGCCCCACTGGAGACCAGGTGGAAGAGCTGGAAAAGTTACAGATATGCTCGGAGGCAGAGCTGGACTTGCCCCTCTAAACAAACCCACATCTTAATTTGATTTAAATATGGTCACGTGCAAGAAGAGTCTCATATTTCTCTACCTAGGGGTCAAATTCAATAAAATACTACAATAATTTGCTCTACTCTCTGGATCTTAGTTCCTGAGTCTGGAGAATGCTGGGGTTGGGCACCAGATTGGCATGTGATATCTAACGGGCATCTGACATAAGCATACCAAATTTCCAGACATGGCTCGGTCCTCAAATGGACACAGGAAGTTGTTTTTTGTTAGAAGTTGTGTGTGAAATGAAGAAGAAATTCAGACGGAAGAGACTGACAGCGATCTGTGAGGCTAGCCCACGTACGGTCTTG
The DNA here is from genome assembly GCA_004024945.1 of Uropsilus gracilis. Lineage (NCBI taxonomy): Eukaryota > Metazoa > Chordata > Mammalia > Eulipotyphla > Talpidae > Uropsilus > Uropsilus gracilis. Next base: position 71,994 of record PVHY01000356.1, on the reverse strand, counting down.
GGATCTTGGGAGGCATGTCCAGGTCCAACTTTAATGAGGTTGTGATACCCTTATATAACCCAGCAAGGAACTGTTACAATGATGTAATGAGGAAGTTGCAACAAGCTCCATCTCTCAACCTGTTTGCACATTCCACAATTTCTCCTTCCAGAGGCTCAGAGACTGGTCCCAAGTCTCTCTCAGTAGCCTCAGATCATTTTCTTCCTCCCTTCCATCATGAGGAATGACTCAGGAACATCACTTCAGAGGGACAGAGAACCAAAGTCTGTGTGAGCAAAGAATGTTGTTTTGGCTTATATCTACATGTGTTCCTTCTCTCTGGTTAACGTCTTGAACAGAATCTCCTCCACAGAGAATAAAGTTCAAATTCCTCAGTTCTCCACTCTAGGGTTCTCGGGGAACAGTTTTAACCTGCCATGATAGTCTCATCATCTCTCTTATCCTCATCTGTCTCAACAACTGCATGAACAAACCCATACATTTCTGCTCCTGGTTTTGTTCTTCCTAAAGTAGTGACAGAAAGCATCCATATGGTTGCACTAAAGTGGAACTGGCCATGAACTTCCTAGATAGTGACTGTCCATTCCTGTTTTGCCGCCCTATAACAGTCTCCATTCCCACACAGTGTCTAATGTTTTACCAGAAATAAGTATCATGGTCAGATAAATGCATCCTCCTGAAACCCATATGCCCAATGTGATGGAATGACAAGTTGGGGTTTTTGGGAGGTGACTGGATAATGAGGGTAGAGCCCTCTTGAATGGGCTCAGTGCCCTTATAAAAGACCCCATGGAAGCTCCTCCTTCCTCCCATGAGGTTTCAGCAAGAAGAGGGTATTCTGCCACTAGGAGAGTATCTCTTCAGAGCCTGAGCACACCAGTACTCTGATGTTGTATTTTCAACTTCCAGAACCATGCGAAAGAAATTTCTCTTGTTTTTAAGCCACCCAGTTTATGTCTTTTGTCACAGCAACACAAGCAGGCTTAGACAGTGGGTGTGGCTTTATAATTTAGACAGGAGGCTATTTTTCAATTGCTGATGGCACAGAGAGATACTTCTAATATGACAGTGAACAGCAGAAGCACAATAAAAAGTTATGTATATATGCATAAATATTCTTAATGAATTTCTAAAAATGCATTTCTAAAATTATATTGATTTTTTTTAACCTGGAAGAAATTCTCTGGGCAGTTACATTAAAGGTGAAACAAAATGTCTATTGACTTGGTAAACATGGCTTCATCAGAGTCCTGAAGTTCCCAGGCAACAGTTCCCCAGGGCTCAGAAAGAACAGGAACTAGAAGCACTAATCAATCCCAATCTTGTCCCAGTTACTTCCTGGGTGGAGGTCCCGCCACAGAACAGATCCGAAGAGAATAGGACAGGGTCCACGCCTAAGAATATCATGAACACATCCGGAATACACCACCAAAGCCCACAGTGCTGCGTGTTCATCTGGTTTTGCAAAGACTCAGATGAAATATGTGCACCTGACTTGCTGTGGCTTGGGCAGTCCTGCATTGGGCCAAGCAGAGAGCATACCTTATGCTGATGTCCCTGTATTACAAGCTCAGGTCAAGCAAAAATGTGATTCCAGAGAAATGCTGCTGGGTAAATATTGTGGTGTGGAGACCTCCCTGCAGGCTGACTTATAGGCTCACTCTCTGTTGCAGGCTTGCTGCCCCCTTTCACCTGCACACCACACCTCATCAGAGAATGACCTAGCTCCTCTTTCATCTCTCAAGAAATCCACATTTCAGGATTAGTTCCGGGAACCACATTAGGCATTTGTGCTTATCCAGAGAGGTTAAAAACTCTATGACCCCCAAACCAGCTTCATTTTTCTCCTCAAGTTTTGAAAGAAAAACTCAAGGGACTCTCCCCAAAATGAATTATGCAGAAGATATAAGATGAGACTCCACCTGCTGCTAAGGGACTCGCCTTAGAAAAAATGTAATCAGATATTCATATCCTGATATTAAGAACCTCTAAAAGGGAGTCTGACTTCTGGAACAACTACCTTAAGAAAAAAAAATTTAAACATCTATATTTTAATTGAATTTCTCCACAGCCAGAATGTAATAGACAGAATCCTACATCCATCATGAGCCATAGGCTTCTGTAACTTGTATGTCTGCCGAACATCTAGTAGTATGACTTTTCTAGGTTCCTAATCCTCTTATCAACCACTCAAGTTTCCAGGGAGACTCATTAGCAGAGCTGGCAAATGCTGTGGTCAGCATCATTATCAACCACAAAAGTTCTGAGCATTTTATGTTTATTTGTTTATAGTCTGCCTTATCCAGACTAGAATGTGAGCTCAGCGAGGCAGACATATTTATCTGCTGTGCTCACTTACTGTCTGTTAAAGGGAACCAGAATATGCCTCCAAAAATATAGCATAAAAATACTTTGATACAGTATTTTGAATGGAAGATAAATGAGAAGAAACACATATAAGCAAGCTCCCTGCCTTCCCTCTATTTTCTTAAGAAAGGACATAATTTGTAAAGGTTTCTCTCCACTCCTCCTCATCCCCTCTCCATTAGAAAGGATAGAAGCTAATTAACACAGGCAACTCCATATCATTAGTAGCCCAGAGACTAGACAACCTTGCTAACTGGCCCATATCTTCCACTAGATCCCTCACATATTTATTTTCCAAATATTGCCACCCCTAGAAACTCAAAAGTTCTTTTCCTATTCTGTCTCAGCTCTACAGATGTACCGTACTTGTGTTAAGAAGCTCTAAAAGGCTGAGTTGTAACCACTTCTTTACATTCCCTATCATGAGTGTTTCTGTGTGTGCACACCAAACACAAGTCTATACACTCAGGTTCTTCTCTAGTAAACCTGTATTTTGTTGGTCTCATCGATTGGATACTAGCCTGAGAAACTAAAATGAGTGGAGGGCATAGACATTTTCCTCCTATATAATGAGTCTCTTAGGTGCTGAGAAACAAACCTGGGAATGCATATGGGTCTTATCACACATGACATTTTTGTCTTTCTGATGGGGGGACATGCATTCATAAGCTGCCATGCTGAGGAGTCACATGCTCTCAGGGCAAATGGCAAGTGAACACAAACATCAGGTTGAGAAAGGGGAGTAGCCATGTCATAGGAGACAGGCTGTCTTTCAGCTCTCTCTTTCCACTCAGCATTGACATAAGACTTGGGACAAGTGGAAACTCCTCAGGTGACAGAGCCTTTCAGCCTTTGGGAAGACCACCTGCCTCACCAGAAACCAGAAGCACCTGTCTTTCCTCCCTGCAGCATACTGGGTACACATCCTGCTGACTCTGCTCCCCAACCTACCACTACCAGCAGAAAGACAACTCAGGACATTTCTTTTCACAATTGTTTCACCTCTGAAACAGAGTTTTCTCCTGAACTTGGAAGGGAGGGGACTCACTTAAAACTGGCATTTTAAGTTAGTCACAAAATGGAAATGATATTCTTCCCCCGGAAACTGGTTGAAATCTTTTCCTTTTAAAGACTGTGATGGAGAAGAAGAGGCATTTATTCATATGTTCCCTCTTTAAGTAAATAAATGTTTCTAGAACAGGGATAGTGCAAAGTGCTGGGGGCATACTGGGGCCTGTACTGGCCCACCACAGCCTCAGAAATTGTGTGATTGACACACAGGAAACAATAATAAGGAGGCAACAAGAACAGAGGTGACAAGATCTCTTAGGAGAGTAGCACAGGGCTCTGGAGTGGTAAAGCCAGGACAAACTGTCACACAGGCCCAGTGCTGCCACTGAGAATCTGCTCCCAAGAGTTTAGACTTGATTTTCCTTTTACTCACAAAGCTGAAGCCCTGATCTACCTTGCAGATGTAGGGGAAGAAAAATCTCCAAACTATGTCTTTGGCAAAAGGTGAATTTCATGGGAGGGGCTCTGAAGGCTGTGGGGAGGTTGCTCTTGAAAAAAGAGCAACTGCATATAAACTATATTTATATTTTCTCTGTGAGGGCCTCTTACTATGTGGGAAGATCAAATCTCCTTACATCTTTTCCATAGAGAAGACAAAAGGCAAATGTGCAAACTTTTGTCCATGGTGCTTTCCATCTTTTCTTTCACTCTACTTTTCTTTCACTCTACTCCCAAGACCTTTTCTTTCACTCTACTCCCAAGATCTTTTCTTTCACTCTACTCCCAAGACCTTAGTCTTAGCTGAGCTATTTAAATGATGTCTAAAGCCTTATGGGTGAGCTATCCAGTCAAGGAGGATCTCCCCAGCATATACAGGAAATACACATATTATAAACTTGACTTGTTTGACTTGTTCTCTTTTGAGTCTGTCTGATGCATGCTTGATTATTTACCTGCTTACAGGAGCCCAGAGACATAGGGAATGATTTCCTTTACAACCTAAATGTTGTTAAGGACACCCACATGTAAATGACTCAGTAGAGCAGGCAGCCCCTGCCTGTGTTCACTGTGCTGTAGTTATTGCTACACACAGGATGTCAGACCTACATCCAGATTTGCTTTCCACTAGGATTTGAGTGAAAACAGACTCAGTACGGGATGCGTGTATCTATCCTTACTTTTCTTCCCTTCTGATGGGTATTCCCTGCATATATGGAAGCTGTGGCCTTGAGGTAGGATTTAGGCATCAAGACTCAGAGGTGTGCTACCTGGCTCTAAGAAGGCCCCAAGAACTTTCTCGGAATAACATCACCTTGAGCAAGGGGCCAAAAATCTGTGATTTCTGACTGTAGGGTTCATAGTGGGAAGGGGGTGCTCTGTGTAATTGACATCAGGCCTCCAACAAAACATAAAATCAGTCAAAAGTCAGTTAATTCCTCAAACCCTGAGGCCTCATGTCCCTGAGCGTTTGTGGCATGACATCCATCCAAAGTCTACCTAGAAACCCAGAGGAACCAAGAGGCACCTTAGACTAGTCTCCCCGAATTGTATCCCCCCAGCTACCCACCACCACTGGAGACCCCTAGACAGGCTCCTGCTTGCTTTGTAATTCTAATGCTCAATCCAGTGCTTGCACAGCAGCAGAAGCTGGGATGAACTAAGGAACTGTTGGAGCACAAGGGAAGCCCGTAGCCCTCCAGGTTCTTACTGGGCTGGACAAGTTATCAAAACAACATCAGACAGGTTAGCAAATGAAAATTAATTTAATAACACGTGTATACTCCATAGTAACTCCAAGGTAAGTTACATATAATATGCCTCGATTCTAAAGTAAAATGGAATGAACTAGGGGTATTGATACTGTGTTTAAGGATCTGGGTGTCAAGCAGGAGACTTCCCATGTCAAGGAGAGGATTACCTCAGCCTTTTACTAGGAAAGTTAAAGATGACTTTCTCGGATAGGGAGGACATATCATGGATAAACCTACACCCAAGTGATACCTCAAACCAAATTCTTATGAGTTATAAAAAGGGGGGGGAGTGATTGATTGCTTCTTTAGTTAGAAAAAGGGCACATGAATGTATCAAGGATAGATTTTCTTTTAGCCTCTAAGGTCTTCATTGACTTTATTTATCTATATTTTAATGAGTCTCTTCTTAAATTAAAAAAAATCTGTATTCTCACTTAATGGTAATATACTGTACTCAAAGGGTCTTAACTGATCTTTATCTCTTCATACAAGCAGGGTGACATCTATTAGAAAAGGCCCACTGGCAAATTGAGAAAACTCTACCTGAATCTTTCAGGAAGACTGACCCCAAAGAACAAATGGAGAAAAGAAAACAGATAGGATTTGAAACTGCCTTGCATTCAATGCTGCTAAGAGTGAAACTTTAAGAATTGGCAACTGTGTAGGGTGGATGTCATCCTGACATTCTTGGCAGCAAAGGGGCACCACAGTGCAATTAACTCCTTCCCTTCCAGACCAGTGTGGAAGGGGGCAGCCCACAGCAGCACAGCACTTACACTCACCACAGGGGGTCCAGAGAGCTTCTAGGCCGATTTCCTTTTGGAATGCAATCTGAATTTTCTCCAGCTACTCCAGCAGTAGCAGCAGATTTACTCTCATAATTATGTTTGGCTTTGGTTAAATTAGTTTGCATTCCCTGAGCACACACTAGTTGGGGGAAGGGGGTGCCTACAGGTGGGGAGGTGGTTTGAGAAGTGGTCCAGAAAGTCTTCTGGATAATGATGCTCCCAGCAGAAGTGTCAGTCAGGCACCAGGTAGATGCTGGAGAGGAAAGGAGAGACCCCCAGGGACCCCCAGTGGAATTCTGCTTTAAGCTCCCATCCATCCATCCATCCATCCATCCATCCATCCATCCATCCATCCATCCATCCATCCATCCATCCATCCATCCACTCTACCCATATTTGCCCTTCACAGAAATCCTTTGAGATGGGTATAGCTACCCTCATTTTATAGATAAGGAAAGTAGGCTCAGAGAGGTTTAGTTTATCTGCTCCAGGACACACAGCAGGTAATCTTCAATGCAGTATTAGCCCTTACGTCCTGTTTAAAGTCCTATAATCCATAACTACAACCAGGGAGTAAAGATCAAACACAGAAGCCTTGCAATACATCTTCAGTGTCAGTACTTCCAGTCATATTTTATGAACTAACACTGGAGAGTCTGATTGATTTAACATGCAGGATAAAATGATTAAGGGATGAAGACAGGAGTCAGACTCTGGTCCATATGACCCCAGCCTGGTTGTGTCTCCCAAACATAATACAAAACAAGTTGATGGAATAATTGTGTTTTCCCCTGATAACCAAGAGCAAAGTTTCAGACATTGGAATGTCCTGATGTCACCATCCACAGGCTCACCAGCTAGTAACACTGGAAACGCTGGCTCTCTGGGCTTTCTGGTTATGGTCCATATGAGCCCAGGTACTTAGAGCTCAACATAATGTTCAACAGAGCTGCTTTGGGGAATAAACTAGAGACAGAAAAGTGGCCAGAACCCTGAGCAATGTGGCAACTGTAAAAAAAGCAGTCCATTAAATTGTAGGATTCTCCGCAGCATCACCAACAGACAGTCGACTGGGTCTTGGAACTGTGTAGATGAGTGTATGTACGCCTTCCCACCATGCTCTTTTCTGGCAGGCTTTCTGCTTAGTGAGTGGACTTCTATTTTCCACAGAAGCCCAACTGCCTGGCTCCAGAAATCTATTTACATAACCACCTGTCATTATCAACCACTAGGTAAGCTTTCTGGATGGAAAATCAAGCCAACAATTCACATCACAGCAACTGCTAGGGGAATTTTAGAATTTCCATGATAAAACCTGTACTTTGGGCTTTAAGATCTTATTGGTTTTTCACATTTGTAGTCAACTCAAACCTGAAAGGGAGATTGTCAACTGATTTTTTTTTAACAAAATGCTATTTACAAATAAAAGCAACTACAATCTCCCCCAAACTTGGATTTTTTTTTTGGGGGGGGAGTACCATCCAGATCAGAAACAATTTAATTTTATAAGACAGCTAATCAAGTAATTTGTTGTGTAGTACATCTCTGCTTCTCACCATTGCAAAGGAGGTAGAGGGCAGCATAAGGATAGACAAACACTTTATTGAAGATTATGAATGGGCCTTTCAGAAGCCTTAAGGTGTTTGCCTATAATAGCCAAAAACACAGTTACTTCCATACACTCATTTCACCAATCAACTTGCACATTCAACAAGTCATGTGGAATGGGATACAATTTCATGGTTAAAACTTGAAGTTTCAAGCATGTTTATTGGCAGTAATTGTCCCTTAAACTCATTCAATTTTGTTAGACTTATATAGATAAATTTCCATTTTTGCAAGAGAAGTTAAACAATCTCTATGTTAAGTTTGTAGTTTTCTATACTCCCAACCTCCTAACATGCACACACTCTTAATGAGAAACTAAATGAGTGAATTTGTGAATTTCATTAATTTTGAAATCATAATAATTACCCTGAGTTTGTCACCTAATAAACATTTACTGCATAGTCTGTGATACTATTGGAATTCATGTTTAGTAATGACTATAAAGCAACACATTGAGTTTTATTTAGTGGATACGTGTATCCTGACTCCATACTTGCACAAAACAACTCTCTGAGGTCAGTACCAACTGGCCCCTTCCTTTCTTATTGTTTAAAAGTAAACTGATTTGAGTCCTAGTCTGAGATTCTATTTCTCTGTATGATATAGGGAAGAAATATCCATGATATATATTCTAACACCCAGAACAATTTGTTAGAAGTATTTCACATTCTAAAACAAGTGAAGAGTGCCATGGAATTGAACACTGTTCCAGCACTAGTTCGTCACTTTCCTCAGAACCAAATGTCTAATTACTGTTTTCTGTCCCAAGCCCTCAGACATTTCCCTGCTAGCCTGGGCCAATGAATGTGAAAACTTGGCATGCCTCCCAGTCATCCGTGTCCCTGTCCCCTTCCCTTTATTCTGGCTATCTCTGTAATTAACAGCTCTTTTTCTTCATTCTTATAGGCAGGAATTATGGGAATGTTGCGAAATGCTTTCAAAGGATGACACAGAGAAAGAATGCCACCATATATTCACGAACATGCTTTGAAATTGTATTCTACATACCATGGTGAAAACAAACATGGGTTTGAGAGTTCAAATCCCAACTCTGTCCTATACTTGCTGTGTGACTTTGAGCAACTTTCTAAACTTCTCTGAGCTCTTCCTTACCTGAAGAAAATCTATTTTATAAATTTTTCTGAAAATTAGGTGAAAGTAAATTATGCCATAAAATAAAAATATAATGGTTGACCATGGACATTTCATAAATGTTGAGCTCCTCCTCACTTCCTCCTCCTTTCATGTATATTAACTTATTTTGTCTTTCCAGGGAAATCAGCTATTGTAATTTCCACATAGAAAAATAATGTGTAGATGCTTAAAAATGACAAATTCACTTCTTATCCCAAAGCTCTTGGAGGGATGTATAGTTTCTATTTTATTGATTTGCCAAGGTGAGCTGTTTTCCACCCAGGACACATGTCCTGTCATATTTTGGTGCCTCTAAAAGTGGAGAACATTTGTGTTCTGAACTTTTTACAAAGGAGGAAAATTGTTCCCCAGATGAAGAACCTCCACTCAGGAAGATCCCAGTTCTACTACTCAGAAGACAAGGCTCTCTCAGACCCCAAGGAAAGAGAGGAGCCCCAAAGGAACCGCCCCTTCAACTGAAACACCTTGTCATAGGATCGCAATTACATAAGTAGAGACAGAACATGGTGATCTCCTTTGTGCAGCTCAAGTATCTGATTTTCCAAATTAGGAAACTTCATTCCTAAATGTGCTCAATAGGATCCATAACTTTCCTTCAGCTGACAAAAGGAAAGCAACTGAAAATTGACATATGTATTGTCTTAAATTCCAGTTTTTGTGCCCTTTTCTTGGGCCTTATTGTTTTGATTGCAAGCAGCTCATGGTTTCCCCTCCCAATAACCCTGTATATTGAATAGTATCAAAGAATAGTATCAAAAAGAATAGTATCAAAGCAGCTTCTAAGCAGAGCAGGATGAGCCTGGTGACCTGAGAGTCTCAATTCTGAATTTTCTTACTTCTCTAGGTTTACAGCAAATCCTCAGTGTTCCTTTAGGTGATGCTTTATGCTTACTTATACTTAAGGGTTCAGTAGCTGGAATCCTATTTGAAGCCCCAAACTACAAAGCCATCAGCTCCTAGGGTTGTCATCTCAAGCTTCTTATTGCTAATCATTTAGGTCTTTATCCAAGATATGCTTTCACTCAAGCTAAATTGTGTGTGTGCATGTGTGTGAGTGTATGTATGTGTGTGTTATTAGCAATCACTTATAGACACAAAAAGCAGAATGCTTTGTTCATGAACACAAAAACACTTAAACAGGGTTAAATCTTTCATGTTGATAATTCAAAAATGATTGCTACGTGATTGATGATGACTCCAACTTGTAATACCTCTTTGCCATCTAAATCACTCTATTGGGGCAGAATTTACAATATGTTTTGGAGAAATATGATAAAGCTTTGATCCGACCATGGTGGTTGAGAATCACTGTGTGAACTGGAGATTCAGAGAAGCTGGATGAAAAGGCAGCCACATTTCTCCTGCACAGATGTCCAGGTGACTGAGGTCTTACAAGTCTATACAGGTCATTGGAGCAATTAAAGCACTTTCTGGGACCTTGTCTTTCACCAGCTCTCTCAGTAAAGTTTTTGATTCAACAGCTAAAAAATATCACAAGTCACACTGTCTTTTTTTCCATGAATGTTACCATAATCAAGCCCATTTGCACAACTCCAGGAGAAGAACCTTGACAAAAGAAGGAGCTAGTCCTCTCTCTGGGACTCTGTGAAGCCTAAAGCAAACAGCACAGATAAACTTCCCCCAGTGGATGAGGCAGTTGGGACTGACATTGAACAAATTTGGGCTGGTTTGACTTTATAAACCCTGAAATGCCAGGCTGTGGTCTGTGCATTATACAGGGATAATGGTTAGCAGATGGTATGGGTTAGGAATTACCCTGGTAAAGGACAGCAGTATTTGCATACCCCTACCCCTAATATCAGCATGAATCCTAGTTCAGAAAAGTCAATTCATGGTAACTATCATTATAACTATTATCTTAATACTTGTTAGTGAAAATCAAATACACAAATGTTATTACACAATGTGAACTGGATTCCACAAAATACTAATGTTCTGAGAAATATTAAGCAATATTTGGCACACTGGGTGTTGGTGGGGAATTTCAAATAATTATATGTATTCAAAGAATTTTAGGAAATATTTGCTTAGAAAGGTTAAATGAAGGTGCAACATACATGTGTACTTTCAAAACCTCTCTAGGGAGAAAACCTAGAACATTAATCATAGCAGTAATGAGCAAACCCTGTGCACAGCTTCTCTAATAAAAGAAAATAGGATTCTTTGAAAAATAACTAATTCTAGTGCTGGTAATGTGAGTAGATAAGTCTGGAGTACTTTGTAGTAAGAACAATTTTAAACACACACACATACTACTGTAGAATATAGAAGTCAACTGAAAGAGCTACTAGTAACCAATGGTAGAAAAAATTGAATAAAAAAATAAATAACATTAAATTGGATTATATTCCAAAGTATGTAGCAACTATCCTTAAGTCCATACTGATATAAATAAGTGGTTGAATAAGTTATTAAGGGGGAGAGGTAAATAGCAGAGAAGAATCACAAATCATTTACAAGGACACGCCTTTGCCAGAAGATGGAGCATAACATCCTACCACTTACGCATGGGTCTTTTAACTTCCTCCCAAAGGGTGTGAAACAGAAAGAGGGAAATACAGAGTGATTTTAGGGTGGGGAAACCTGGCAAATACTACATCTGAAGGTGATCAAACTTAAGGGATGATTAATAAGCTTTGTTGATGATATTGATGTTGATTATATGTTGAGATGGTATGGTGAATAGGATATTTTGCTTCTGTGATCTTCCTCCCCCAAACCTACAGCTCTTGTCCAACCTTGAGCAAAACAAACATTTCCAACTTGAGGGCCAAGCTTGCAAGTGTATGACCAGCAGTCCTTCAAACTGTAAGGTGATGGAGAACAAGAAAGGTTTTAGAAAATGCCCAGCCCAGAGAAGGTTCAGGGGATATGAAGAGAAGCATGTGATTCCTCTAGGATGCAAGCCTGGGTCACTACATGGGAATATGACCAGATGTAGACTTGAGCTGTGATGACACATTCAGCTGTGCTCAGAATTAGGACAATTGTGCCTCCCTAATATCAGACCTTAACAACTTAGGACTGAATACAGAGCTCCAAGGCCTACTCTTTTCTCTCTTTGCAACTTTTATGTAAATCTAGAAGCAACTGAAAATTTAAAAGTCTACATTAAAAAAATTAAAGGGTGTCTTTACTCTCCAACTTCTCAGCTACATTAATATGCTGAGATATACTATGAATCTTTCCAAATTAGTATGACTAAGGAACTGAATAGCTATTGCATTCTCTTGGGCCCCAGTGTTCTCCAGAACAGTTAGGAATAATACTAATACTAATATTAATAGCTAACATTTATTAGAGAGACTCTGAGAATCGTGGTTAATATCATAGTCCCGTGAGTCTGATTGCCTATTCACATATTAACTGTACAATCTTAGGCAAATGATTTAATTCAATTGTGTCTTATTTTCATTAGCTGTAAAATGGGATAAATAATGCTACCTCTCCTTCAGGGTTATTGTGAGACTCCAATGTGTTTAGGTAGATGGGCATGTGGTTGACATACAGTGGATTGATTAGTCTATATGACACTTCCTGAGTGTGTTCCAACTATTGTTTCTCTGATGAAATTTAAACATATAAGTTAGTAACCATGTGCCATTCTACACAGAAAAATAATAAAAATAGTAAGAGTTCAAGTAACTTCTTCCAGACCACACAGCTATAGAATGATGCAGAGTTGGGTCCAACAGGGAGGAGACTCAAGACCAACGCCAAGTCTTTGGATCTTGGAAAGAAACAGTGAGATTCTGAGGACTGACAGTCAGGGAAAGAAGGGAGTTATAAAGGAAATTATAACCATGAAGGCACAGCATCAAAACTAATCTTGGCCTGATCTGTGATTTTCCAGAGTTACAGATGTTAATGGCCATCTTCCAGAAAGACTTGATCAATAGACACCTTGTTGAAGTCATAAATATCCTCATCTCCAGCTCCCCACTTCTCCTAAGGGGCAGTGCCCAGTGAACTATCTCTGCCTAACTTTTCTGGTAAGGACAAAATTTGTCCCTGAGTTTCACCTTAACAGGGACAACATTGTCTATGGCCCGGAAAACTAAACTCTGATTTGTGATCACTTCAGACTGAGTGACGAAGATTTAGCTATGCTTATTCATCAAGACTAGAGTGTTCATCTGTCAGAGCAACTAGAAGAAAAGAAAAGAAACTGCACTCTGAATGGCTGAATCCTATAAGTCTAGAAAAATAAAAAATGGAGCCCCCAACTCATAGTGTTCCATGCATCCCCAAACACTTAACGTGATATCTGAAGCATTTCTTGAGATCCAGGTGAGCTAATTAGGCAAGGAACTCCTCTAAGATACCCTGGAGCATGTAGTTTGGCTCCCTCCGATGACAGCAAGGCAGAGTCAATGAAATGGAGAAATCAGAATGTGGGAAAGTTCTCTTCATGCTGCTGCTTACCTCATGTTTATGCCTTTGTTTCCAGTTGCTACCAAGTCATACAGCCTATGCCCCAAGTTATGTACTGATGAACCTTACATCTAAGCAAGATTTGTGACAAAAAAAAAAAAAAAAAAAAAACACAACAACCAAACAAGGGATGGTGATGAGGGACATTTTTTTAAAAGAGATAAAATATGCAGATGAATATCTTAAAAAAAAAAAGGTCACAACTTCAATGGGGCTGCAGATTTTAATGATGGGGATCACAGAGATGAATGAAGCAACTAATGTGTTTGAGGTTGGCTGGGAGGAGACAGTTGAAGAGAAATTAAGAGCTAAAGCCCATCTGGATAGATGATATGCTTGTTTCTACTAATTTGAGTGGTAATAGAGGGTAGAACTTGGAAACCATGGAGCTTGCCAAAAGCAGAATCAAATTCTTGTGGCAGCCTACTGTTATTAAAACAATAATACTAATAATAACCCTGAGATTGGGAAGTGATCCTGGATTATCTAGGTGTGCTTGAAAAAATAAAATAAAAATAAATAAGGCAAGCAAAAATGCAATCAAAACAAAATCAAATCTTGGCAAGCAAAGTCTTGGTCTTCCTGAATCTTCTTGAATTGACCACCTCTTCTGGGTTTACTATGACAATCTACAGCATTTTCTTAACAGTAGACCTAAAAGTAGAATTCTCAGATAAAACACAGACTGCCCAGTTAACTTAAAATTTCACTCAAACTTAAAATACTTTTTTAACATAAGTACATCCCATCTAATATTTGGAATATACTTATTGAAAACAATGTTTATGTGAAATTCAAATTTCCCTGGGAGTAATTCTGTATCATTATTTTCTTTATTGGGAGAACCCTCCATACTGTATTATTTTTTCAGAAGATTGCTTTGCAGAAACACTATCATACATAGATGTCCAGTGTATGAGCAAATTAAAAGGATTGAGGGTCGGAAGGAAATGTGACTGAACCACCCTGTGTCCAAGGTGGAGTGGCAGAGGTCAGAAACGATGGAAGCATCCAGACAACCAAGGCCCATGTTTCCCTACTATTAGGAAAAAAATGTTGAAAACATGACAGTGGGTGAAAAAGACTCAAGAGTTTCCTGTCCAGCTGGGTTATTTCCCTTTTATGTTGTCTCTGTACTATTTCATAGCTCTGTAAACAGAAGAAAGCCGATGGTAATAGAAAGGACTCTTATCCAAAGACATGCATTAGTTATATGAAGTTTCTATTGCACAGGGAACAGACAAGTTTCAGGGACCACTTTTCTTTGGATATTTTATATGATTCATTTTTCAAAGAATAGTTAAACTGCAAAAAGTTCAGTCACACTCTTTCAAATACAAAGTTAAAATAAAACAAAATCCTAAAATTCAAAAACAACAAATATGCCACAAATGACTTTCACTTTGATATTACTTGTTTTTAAAAAGTACATGCACAGTAAAATAGATTGCAAGTAAATGCATCTAAATGTTTGTTTTATCTCTGGTTGGTAAGTTTCATAGATTATTTCAACACATTTTCTACAGTGAGTAATTCGTTATTTAAGAAATACTTTGCATAAAGGTACCTCTTTCTCCTACCATCATAGCAATATTAACATATGCTCTCTCAAAAGGTCTGGAAAATTTAGAAAACTACAAATAAGAAATAACATTATGCTAGAGGCCCACAATGGCTTTGGGGATGTGTGCAGTGTCATACACAATTGAAGAAGTGTGAACCTACACCTCTAAATCACATACTGTGTTGTAAACCAGCATTACTTCAATAAAAATGCACTATTTTTAAAGGGTAACTATTATGCACAGCCCTGGAAACAACCAATTTTCCCAGTCTACTTTGTAGTTGTGATAATTATGATAAAAGTTTTAAGAAACTGCACCTATTTAAAACTAAGTTTCAGTTTTCTTTTCAATGCAAATAAACATGCCTCCTGGAACTACCCTTTGAACTGGCTGTAGCCTCATGCTTGTTCCATCATGCATTAATGAGTTCCTGTTATCTTTGACATGTGTGGATTTTGTGTTCACGAGATTCATTTCTTTACTATTGATAAAACATTATCTTGTGGAAGTTTGTCATTCTTTTCTGATTAGGGAATCTGAAAGAAAGGGTGAGGAGGAAGTGGTGCCTCAGAAGAAGCAGAGATGTGGGGAGAGGAAGGGAATGGGGAGAAACCCAGGAGAAAGCGCTTCTGATGCAGATAGTGGAACCCAAGGTGAGAAGTCCTCCCCAACCTGCATGCATGGCCTGGAGTCAGGTGAAAACTATGCTGGGGATGATGCTCCAGGACCCCCAGAGGCCAGCTCCACCCTCTCTTCCCGGATGCCCCTCCCCTAGACTCTCAGTCGTTCCCACCCTCCCTTCAGAAGCCATCATAATTTCCTCCTTACCTAGCAGTTGCTGTCTAATTGTCTGAGGCCAACATTAGAGCACTTTGGGTAACCAAGTCTTATTGCCAGTGGTAAGCATCAGGCTCACCAATCTGCCTAGGTTCTTTATTGGTTTTAGCAGTTACATAGACACACCTAGCAGGGCAGGGCAGGGCCAGGGCTGGAGGTTCCAGGAAGCAGATGAGCTCCAGCCCCCAGGAATTTTCACACTCTTTCTCTGGGTTCTCTCCCTTGTATTCTCTCACACTCTTTCATCCCATGCTATCTTGCGCCCTCTGTGCCCCTTTATCCCCTCTCTCTATGGCTTGGGTGTGCCTACTTACACACTTAAATCCACCGAACTGGACCACACTATTGTGAGAAAGATGCAGTACTCCAGGCGCTGATTACATAGGTGACAGGAGGAAAAGGCCTGACTCACCCTATAGGGTGAGTATAGGGGGCTATTCTATAGGAGAGTAGCACTGAAGTTTGGGTTTGTTTACTTGGGCATTTCCCAACTGCAGAGGGTGTGAGCACACAGGTTGTTCAGTGGCTAACCAGGAGTGGGCACCGTTTAGGGCCACATGCACCTAGAGGAGAGGGACGTGAGGGGAGTAAGAAACACAGCAAGAAAGGCAAAGTTTCTTAGAAAAACACTCTGGGGACAAGTAACTAAGCTACCTGCTACCCTAAGTACGAACTCCCTGTCACCCAACGATGATGTCCTTCCATCAAACCACACAGAACTTATTCTATTATTCAAGGACGCAGTGAATAATCATTTTCATCCCCTTCACGTGAAATTGATTTACAAAGTGGGGCAGGTTCACATAAAACTTCAGTGTTTCGTAGTCTTTCTTCAAAAAATAACTTTTCCTATTTAAAAGGAAGAAAGGGAAAAAATACATTTCTGAGCCCATCTCCCTGCAATCTGGATTAAAGCCAGTCCTTTTTTAAAAGGTACCACCAGGAATGAGGCAGACTCCCAGATCCTTTCTTCTAATGTTACCCCCTCATTTGCCTCAATTACCAGTTAAAAGCTCCCCTAGAATTCCAGGATCCTCTGAGTCTTCCCAATTCCCCCAAGGCAATTGATTTTCAGCCCTCCCTTTCCAAAGTGCACCCACTCAGAAGGCTGTGGTTTCCAGTTGTAAAAGCTCTCTTTATAGGCGTGCAGGTGAATTAGCTAGATGGCCCTTACTTCTGAGTCTCCCCAGGTTTTGAGGGTGGCACTTAACTCCCACCTGTCACCACGGTGGGTGCTGGTTGATTGTGTTCCCTGGAGAAAGTAAGATGAGGCCAAGAACTTCAGGTTCCGTCAGTGAGTCTGTTTCTCTGCCAGGCCAGGTCAGCCTCAGGGGACACAGCAGCCACACTGTGGACTGGGTCCTCCTGCCTTTCCATTCGTCATATACATGAGTAACTCTTACTGGCAAAAGAAACCCCCGAAGGCCTAGGCCAGGCTGGCTCAGAAGGCGGGTTGATTCTTCCTAGGGGGGACGTACACCCAGGAGGGCCACAGTGGTGGGCAGCCCAGGCTGGGTGGCAAAGTCAGAGCTGGGCGTTTCTCCCATCAAAGTGATGTCATTGCAGTAGCTCTCAGTTGAATGCTGATTCGTGTCTCTTCCTTTAGAGAAATCACTTACTCTGTGCAAGAGACACAGGCAGGAACTGAAAGAATTCTAAGTGAAGTCAGAAGGAGAAGGACAAACACCAATACCAGATGGTTTCACTCATAAGTGGAATAAAAAGAAACAAAGCACAGAAACCCAAACAAAACCTGGAACTCTGACTGCAGAGTTGAGCTGGCACAGGGGGAGCCGGGTATTGGAGCAAAGCCTGTGGACTTGGTGGATTGGGGGAGAGGGCTCTGCCTGTCTGGTGGTAGGTGGGGGAGGGTGACATATATCTGAAGAAGTGTGAACCTGTTGCAAACCAGGTCATAAACTGTTGCAAACCAACACTTTTCAATAAAAATAAATTTTAAAAAATAAAAAAAGAACTTCAGCAAAGAAGAAGAGTTAAATTATACTGAGGTCTTATAGTGCCCTGCCAAGTGTTAGACGGAGTATTAGACATGGATTCTCTTATTTGCTTCTCGCTAGGTTTACATGGCCGTAACCATTTTCATTCTCACTTGAGAAATGAGAAACATGACTCTTGCAGATGTGATGAGACCTCCCCAAGGCCTTCTAACAAGATGGTGGCAACCACGGAATTAAAACCCCATCCAATGCCGAGACCCAGCCTCATCATGCTGAAGACATGCTCAGTGAGAAATGAAGTGCTAAGGTTTTTCTTTCTGCAATTTCACTGATCTCACCGTAACACTCTGAACTATTTGATTTCCTTCTAACGCATACGGAATGTGAGGCACTTGTCCCAGGTCCCACCACTAGGAAATGACAGGGCAGTTCTGAAGCTAGGTCTGCCTATGGCCTGCTGCCAACCAAACTGAAGTAGACATGATGGGGGTTGTCCCTTCTAGAATTTATGAAGGAAGCTCTCAGTGGTGATGACCTTGGAGAGCATTGATCTCAGGTCAAGAGTTGAAGAGAATGATCAGCTAGGCAGGAGGGGCATGAACTAGGATCCATGGCTGCATCCTGAGATTTGAGCTGAGAAAGGACATTGGAGGAGGAGTACAGTCATGGGGCCCATAGTTCCCTTCAATACTGGTTCTGAGATCAAATACATGCTGCTTCTCACTGCTTAAACGAAAGGCTTTGCAGGGCTGGGTGCTGTGTGAACTCGATGTGTTCCATTCTGAGGACCCTCCCTGACACAGGTGCCTTTAGGCGCAGCACTATCATCATCTGTATCCTGCGCCAGGTGGCTTCTCTTTGTTATGATTCAGAAGTCACTGACCCCAGCTTGTGGGTCCCATCCACTGTTGACTCATCTCCTATGCCCCTTTTCATCGAAAAGCCCCCCGGCCTATATCTAGTCATTGACTCATATTAGGGAACTTATGAATTTCTTCATAATCAAATAGGAAATTGTTACTGTTTGTAATAACTTGGAAGGATGCTGATTTCCCAAGATATTTGCAAAGCTATAAAAACCTGGTAGGAGTATTTCTTTGGGAGTAAGAAGAGAACAAATGTAAATTTCTATCATTTAAGAAAAACGATTCACAGTTCAACTTATAAAGGAGAGTTTGACATCACTTGTTCTTATTTTTAGGCACGTGAACCCCCAAAATTGTTAATACATAACAATGAAAATGTGTCTCTCTCAGTTCCACATATGACCAATAACTTTTCAACCAAGCAATGATGGGAAATGATGAAAGACATAATGAACATCAAAAATGGATTGGAATAAGATCTGAGTATGACTCTATGCTTATTTCTTATTCATGTGGCTACATCTTGATTCCCTCATCTGCAAAATGGATATAATCAGACTTTAGCTTTGTTCATATACTAAATGAGATGAAGACAGCAATTAATTTAGCACATTGTAAACACAGGGTTAATTGCTAAAGCAACACTGGATTATAAAGTAACAATACTTGTTACTTTATACATTGTCTTATTAAATTATATGGGTCTGAAACAGTTTCCAAATCAACCCAAGTTGGGACTAAAGAACTACAGTTTTCTTCCTTTCAAAATTGCTAAGGTTACTGCAGGAGTCAAAGATTCCTGAAGACTGAATTAATTTTATTCCTTGATCGAGCATGCTTCAACTATAATTATTAACTGCATTTTGGAGAAAGTTCATAATTTTTAATTGTTTTACATAAATATGCAAGTGGAAAAGATAGATGATACATATTTACACAACTGGATTTTCTGATATAATATATGCACATATTATACATAAAATGTATATTCAGAGATGTGTGTTATGTACAGATCTAGCAGTATACACGCATGCAGATATAGTAGAATATCATCACAAATACATGCATGCAGAGGAAAAGAGGGTGAAATAAAGGGAAAAGGACAGAAGCAGACATTAGGAGAGGCCTCAATCCAGGAATAGGGTGTAAAATGTCAAGTGGGGGAAAAAAACAACTAGCTCCTCCAAGTTGTCCTTTGTGCCATACTGTTCACAGACACTTACTGAGTCTTTGTTGTGTCTGATTTATGAAACACAGCAATGGCTGAGCTTCAGTGAAGGTGTGTTCCTAACAACAAATGGGTAATTCCAGAATAGAAATAAAAAGCTCAAATGACTACACGTGTGTTGTAGGTAATATACCTGCAATCTGCCAAATATAGCAGAGGGAGCTGATAGATATGACTGAGGATTGTGACAATCTGGAGGTTTCAGTAGAAGAAGAGCTACTGAGCTCCAGACGCTTGTTGTCACATGGGAGGAAAGCCAGGTATTTGCTGTTTTCTTGTTATTTTTGTTTTCTTATTGTATATTTGGTTTCCTATTTTCATTTTTGTCTATGTTTACAGGCTATAACACTAGATGTTCCTGTCAGTTTGTGCTACTGGTGTCTTAATGGACATTTATTTTCTCAGTCTAGAGGCTGGAAGTTCCAGATCAGGGTGCCACCATGATGTGGTTGGTTCTGGTAAGCATCCTTTCTTGATGGACAGCCACCTTCTCACTGTGACCTCATGTGGAGACATAGGGTGGGTTTTCTGTCTTCTCTTTTTATAAGGACACTAATTTTATGATTCTATGACCTCATGTGACTCTAATCACCTCCCATACATTTAGAGGCACCATCTCTAAATATCATCCCATAGAGAGATAAAGCTCCAACAAATGAATGTGGAAGAAGATTGGCACACAGTTATACAACATTATGTTCATTTTTTTTAATGCTAGGCACGCCAACAAAACTCACTTTATGTCAGAAAGTACTCACTTGGCTCAAAATCATTGGCTTGTCACCACAAAGATTGTGCTCACCATGCATTATTAAAGCAGCAACACATACCATACTCACACACACATACACCTTAGAAATTCTGACAAATGCTAATGCAGATGTCTTGGGGAGGAGGGGTTAGAAAATAATGTGCATTCTGAGCCAGCTTGATTGGAGTGGAGAGAAAATCCAGAGTATGGCAGGGGATGAGATGAGGCTGTTGGATAGGAAGGTGTGCTCAAAATCTGATCAATTTGATTCAAGCTGATTCAAGAGGCAATTGGGAACCACTGCCTGGTTCTCAGGAGGGAAAATGCTATGATAGCAATTACAGCAACAAAAGATGATTCCTCTGCCTGTATGCAGAATAAACTAGAGTAGGAAAAGCTTGCAGAGAGTAAGGCAGGTAGAACCTATTACCCAACAGCATTCTTAGGATTGCACTGCGGGGAGAAATGAGTCTGTGCCTTTGCACATCCTGATTTCTGGTGTGGGAATTTTCCTCCCTTTCCTCCCATCTTTGATCTTCTCTGCCTGAAGATCTGCCTCAAGTCAACCATAGTGCCAACATGAAGTGTCTGCAGAAGGTTTTCAAGATGATTGTTGTTATCACATTTCCCAAACAGTAAAACTATGTGATCTCATTTGATGATCTCTTTTGTTATTCTCATTACAACCTCAGGGTGGTGGAGTGATCATTTAGATTTGCCCGGGTGAAAAAACTGATTCTTTCCTAACCTCGCCCAGTACAAGCTGACCTAGTCATAACTTGAACCCAAATTTGCTGATTTCCATTCCTGTTAACCTTACTCCTTGACTCAGATTTCCCCCCCCCCTTTTTTTTTAAATTGCAGCAACATTGGTTTGCCATACTGTCCATGATTGAGGGGTACAAGTTGACATATAATCAGGTGTATCTTACCACACATAACCCACCACAAAATGCACCAATAACTCTCCACCATTATTGACCCTTATTTCTTTAGCCCAAATTAGTCCCTCCCATCTTTATTTCAAGGAAACTGTTGCTCCTACCACTGTTATAAAATTATTGCATGTCTCCCATTGACTGAAACTCATGTCTCTGGCCCTAAGATTTTGATCTGCTTGCAGACAAAGACCAGAGCATCTTCATTTCTGTGTTCTCCATACCTCTCAGTCAGTGCCTGGCCCATAATGGCCAGTGAGTGTGTGGGTATGATGAATAAATACCCTTCAGGATGGTTTGAATTCTGTGCTCCAAGATGAATAAGTGGGCACAAGGAGTTGGTGACAAAGGACACAGAAGCAGCCCTTGTTTAAGGGTGGGGTATGGTGGAGTTTGTTACAACTTACCTGAAAACTCATTAGCACTTCTTAAACTCAGGAGAGAAGCCCACTAAGTCTTGACTCAATGCTGTATCGTCAAGACTCTAAGTCACCTTCAAGAATCTTATGGGTGTTGGTCATTGAGGGAAGATGCTGTATGATGTTTAAGAACATGGACTCCCACCAAATCACCTAGATTATATTCCAGCTCTTTTCCTCACAACTCACGTCATTTAGGGTAAGCACCTCCATCTTTCCTTGTCTCTACATCTCATCTTTAAAACTGTGTTCATAGTAGGACCTGTCCCACTGCATGGTCATGGAAATAGTTTTAAATTTGGTCATGAATGAAATATATCCAACAAAATGATACAAATGCATTAAAAATCAAACAAAATGTGTTACATTTTATAACAATGTAACATTTTGTAACAAAACAAGATTTCTATTGTCAAATCTTGTTGGTAGAAACAGTCATTGGCCGGGCATGGTGGCTTGTGCCTGTAAGCTTCAGTCTATGAAGCGGCTGGGGCTAGGGATTGCAGTCAAGTCCCACGTGGGACCTGTAGCAAGACATAGTTCCAAAAAAATAGCTGGGCATGGTGGCACGTGCCTGTAATCCCAGCTACCTAGGAAGCTGAGGCTGGGGATTACTTGAGTCTGTGGTACAACGGGCAACGAGAGCCTGCGGTTCCATGGGCAAAAATAGCGAGAATAGTCTCAAAAAAGAAAGAAAGAAAGAAACAGTCATCAATTAGGAGTTCAAAACAAAACAAAAAAAAACTGCATTAGTCCCATCAGGTCCATACTGGACCTCTTACATTTAGTGTGGCCCTATTGTAAATTATTGCCCTTGAAATCTAAGCCTAAGAGATATGCATAGTTTTACTATCCCACCTGTAGAATGGGCAGCAAATCCCAACCTTGTGTATTTGACAAAATTAAAACTGAATGGGCCCATGCCTTGAAACATGTAAACAATTGTAGTCTTATTTTTGTTGCTATTATTATATTCAAAAGTAGAATATTTCAAGATGCAGCTGGCCTTAATTAATCATGGGTAATACCAAAGTCATTCTTCTAGCCAGAAATAGTGCTAGATCCTAAAATTAGCCCATGCCCAAGTATGAAATAGATGACAAGTCTGTGTTTCAGAAACAGAATATATCTTCTGCAAAAATGTGAGGTTTGCTTTCACTCATTCTTTTCTAGTTTTATGTGCCCCCTTTCTTCTTGCTTTTTTACTATTCCAGCCTTGCCTACCATAAATTTCCCTGAGGAATAGTAGCTATTGGTGAATCATGAAAGATTATTGGCTGCTTACAGCTAATGAGATATTTCATTTGCTGCACTGCAAAAAACCCACCCGATCTTTCATTCATTCCAATTCTCTGGGACAGCAGAACTGTTATCCTCTCCCCCTCCCCATACTGAGGGACTCTTTAAATATTCTATTTAGAGAAATTACAATGGCCAAAAAATAAGACACAAAGACCAACTCCCTCTTCCCCTATATCCATTCTTGATTTACCTGTGTCCTTGTAAATATTCATTCATCTGAAAATACCAAGATCTTCAAGACATGGTAAAAAAAACTACACACTACTTAGGAAAATGTCTCATGCCAATGGGAACTTTTCCTTCTGAATTTAAATATTTAAGTTAATCTACAAATGGTGCTGGTAGGTTTTCTCCAAAGCCATTTTTCTTTTTCAAATTCCATATCCAAGGAGTTGCTATGCTATCACTGTAGTGTGTATAATCATTCAAAAAGTAAAGTTAAGAAGAGGAGGAAAAGAAGGAAGGAAGGAAAGAGGGAGAGAAAGAGCAAGGGAGGAAGGGAAAGGAGAGGAGGAAGAAAGAAAAAAAGACAAGAACTCAACAACTCCAAAGTCAGTGGGTACCTTGTTTTTCAGCAATGATCCCCTGGAAAACTGGGATCTTTGATTATAGTAAAATGCCAGCAAAAAGTCAGCTTTTTGTCTTTGGATCTCAAATGTGGCTCTGCATAGAGAGCCCAAGAGAGTGATAGATGTCATTTTATTAGTTTCAGCAAGACATAGACATGACTGTTCTGTAAAGACTCTTAAAAAGCAGAGACAACTGATAGAAGAGAGTCCTAAGACCAATAGGAACACAGGCAGATCTTATTAAACAGTGGTACCTGTGAGACTGAAAGTTTAGTGCAGTTACCTCTTTTAATGCTAGATTATTTTTTAAAAGAGTGACCTGTAAGATGATTATGAACACTTTACCTTTTAGTATCTCTTAAAACTGCTTAACTGCTACTTATAGCAAAACTTTCAAAGGCGAGACATAAGAGACTGTCTTGATATAACAACTTTTATGACAAAAGCAGAGGTCCATGGAAATAAGGAGAAATAAAAGTTATGAATACTTAGGAAGTACAATGGAGAGTAGCAATAAAAAGAAAACCTGGATAAGTTTATCTAGTTTAGGGCAGATGGACTGTCTTACCCATTTGTTAACAAATTTTGTGACCTATCAGAATAGTGTGTTTTCCATGGCTGTTTTCCAGACAATTCCAAAACACACAGCTAGCTCATCACAAGATGTATAAACTTCTCTAACAGGCTATGGCCCTGGGAGGTGGTTGTCTTTCTGGCACCACGTTGACAATTTTTTTTTTTTTTTTTGTATTTTGTGACTCTGTTTTAAGTTCTCACCAATGAAATGTAAGCTGAAGCAGTATGTCACTTCTGGTTACAGTTTTTTTTTAAGTGAATGTGTTTCTTTTTTCTCTCTTCTCTTCTTCTACTTTTTCTGCCTACAACTTTAAGATCACTCAGACTTCAGGTGGTGGAGTAACAGACAAATGAAACTGGGTGCCTGAATCATTAGAAAAGGAAATCACCCGTTGTTCAGAAACAGCTACACTGAAGCAGATGATTGATACACTACACAGAAACAGCTACACTGCAGAGATTGATAACGTAAGGTTTGCTTGTTACAGCAGCAACCCTAACTAACACACACCCTATTTTTGGTACATAAATTTGACTTGTTTGATTTTTATTTGCTTATTTTTCCTTTGTTACGCATAAAGATTTAATTTAGTACATATGATAGATAACATAAAGCACTTGTTCAACAAACAGATATTGAGTATGCATTCTAAAGACTGTCTGAGAATAAATGAGTACCTGCTGGTGAGTTCTAATACTTTCTTTGAGGGAGGAAAGTGCTGAAGATTGGGCAGGCACTGGCAAAAATTACTCTGTACCTTTAACTCCCCACTTCACTGTTGAAGGTGGTGACAGTTGTCAGCACTGTCAGCAAGTGGGTCTCTCGCCCTCAAATGGGATTTATAAGGCTTCTTTGAGCAAAGAACTTTAATCAAGGTCAGTGCCGCCAGCTGCAGGGACTACAAGCCTTGCACCTATACATGTCGGATCTCCTGCTTTGGGAAATGATTTTAAACCTCTGCTGGTCTGTCATAAAAGAAAAAAAAAAAACTACATGGGAATCACTGATAAACTGATATTGATTTTCACAGATCACCCTTGTCAAAAGGATTTATTGATGTGTCAATGTGTGTTGTTGAGAGGATCATAGCAGGAAGACTTTGAAGGATTTATAAGAAATCTACAGGCTTTAATACACTTGGCGGTAAATAACTAACAAGTACTGCACATATTGATTCTTGTCATGTGGTCAATACAATCTTTAGCCCACTAATTGTCAGTATTGACAAACAGTTCATGATCTAAAGGAGCAGCTGGACATCCACCCTGGGTGGAGCATTTCCAAATGGTGTTATCCAGATCATTCTCAGCTAATGATCATGGAACAGCCTTGCAACTAATGGGCTCTTGGCAGAGGGAAACATAACGGTAATTAATTCTTCCTAGCCGTCACAAATCTCTATGATGTGAGAAGGGAGGTAAGAAGTGTTCCAAGATGGAACCCAGTTCTATGATGCATACTGCGTGATCTCCTTCTAGGTGCATTTCAAATGCCTCTTCACCCACAACTTAAACCGGTGGTTTCTCTTACTGCAAACACTATGCCATTTTCCAGGCAATTCATCTCACATTATCTATGTTGAGCACTTATCTCGCTGCCATCTACATATGTTGAATTTTTTCTGTTGTGTTATTATCACCTCTTTCAATCTGTATGAGCTTTTTAAGTTGATAGGAAGATGCAAGATCTCCTTATGGATCTTTTTTGAGAAGATAATGAAAGCTATCAGTGGATTACCAGGAAAGAGCTAGGGTCAAAAATTTGGAAAAAGTTTTTAGAGGGTTCAGAAAAGGTCTACAGAAACCCCCAAAACAACTATAATCAAGCCCAGGTTCAAATTCCCATTCTGTTGCCTCCTAGGTGTCTGTCTTGGAATAAATTTCTTAATTTATCAGTTCATTCAACCTTAATACAAAAATAACTACTTATGGCACAAATGTGTTGTAAATATTAAGTGGAGTGATCAGTGAGATGGGCTTTACACAAAATACCTACTCAAAAAGATCCTTGGTAGCATTCAGGACTTCTGAATTCATTTCTCCCTTCCTATTGCAAACATTTTTTTGACCACTAGTCAGAAGTCAGGTATGGACCCATGGCTAGGTCCCACAACTGATCAGGCCAAGCCAAGCAGAATCCTTTGATTGTCACAGTAGTACAGTTCATGCCATTCAATACATTAATTAAGGTTGTTGCTACTGAATAGAACAACCTTTAAATCATTCTGCCATATCATTTTAATCAAGCAGCCAAATATCTCTGTTAACTAAACATTTTATATTCTATTATCAGCCTACATTGTAAAGTCACTAAAACCGAAATAAATCTTTCAAAAAGAAGGCATTTATCAAATCACATTTTCTACAGTGATTATCACATCTATTATTTCTGTGAATTTAAATCATATTTTAAATACAGTTTATCATTCTTAACTGTATAATTGTGTTCCCTAAACATATACATTTAACCTAATGGAATAACAGTTTCATTTATATCATAATACTGATACATACATAAGCTTATACCTAGGTCTGCAACATAATATTTTGTTCTCTACTGGGAAAAATGTTATAAAAACCCAATTTGTAAGTATAGGTAAAAAGACTGAAGCCAGTATATTCACATGTATACTTAATCTTTGAAGGTGCCTGAAACCTGAAAGACTGATTCAGAGACACAAAGAATCAAAGTTCATTCAAAAGCTGTGAAAACAACTGCAATTGTTTTTGTCAATTATTTCTCTTATAGATACCCTTTTCTGCCTCAACATGCTTCCATCTTTATTTTGTTAATTTGGAAACTTAAGATTATCACAAATCTTAAAACTCCATCACCTGGATGAAGATTTCAGTCCCATCTACGATAATTTCTCACCCTGGGTTCTGATAATTGAGGTTTAGCACATTGACATTAGCAAATCATAGTCTCTGTGTCTGGAGACAATGACTGACAATCCATTGTCAGAGAACCAACTTCTGGAGGTAGTGATATCCTGTCTGATCTTACAAATGTCTCTAATGTCTAATTATCACCAGTCATTTGGGTGAGTGACAAGATTTCAAGGGGAAATTCTTCCCGGATCACTTTCTCTACCTCTCCTTCCCTTTTTCTTTTAACATAGAAAGAACCCTTTATTGTGATCTATGACACACCTCTGTAGTTTTACTTAAAGTTTTGCTTGTTTTGTCATCCAAATTCCACATCTGATGATCTGCCTCAAGCAGAATCTATAGCTTTTCTTTAATTCTTGGAAAAAAACAGGAGCAAGATGATAAATACTTGAGATTGAAATCAACAAATGACATATATGTTAATAAAATTAGGGGGAGAATTTTTGAAAAAGTAACTCCTGAAGTCTTATGTTTTGCAAAATGAGTTCATTATGAGTGAGGATGAGAAAAGAATAGTTAAAGAGAAAAAAAGCATAAAAATACTACAGTGTTTCATATTTCATTATTATGAAAATGCACAGTAATTGCATTCACCAGAAGCTTTCTTCCAAGGAAGCTAAATATTATGCCAACACTTCCCCATTAATCTTCTTCATAATCTTGCAAGATGTCTAAAAGCAAAAATCTACATGTAGGGTTTATTAATGGAATATTAGTATAGAGCGAGATGTTGATGACAGTTACTTCTTTCTCATTGGCATGCCTCAGTTTACTATTTTTATGTTAAGAGTATTCACAGTATTTTGCACAGTATTATTTTGAGACTAATTAAGTTAGGACAAAACAGATTTCAATGACATCCCAGCATAAGAAGAACCCTGAGTAAAAGTGGAAGAATATCGTTCTAATATTGGGATATTAGAGGTGAGAAAGAGAAAGTCGCCTTCACATTTTCTTGGGTGCCTCAGTACTCAATGGGAAATAAGCCTCTCAATTCCAATCAGTAAGCCCCTCTCTGAGCATCAGTCCTGGAGAATACCCAAAAAGTCATGAAAGAGCATTTAGCATTTACACACACTTTTCATTTACAACACACTTTTCAGATATGTTATCTCATATGACCCTCTAAACCAGGGAGGTATGGAAATTGTGGTTATCACATTTAATAAGTGAGAGAGCAAAGGACCAGAGAGGATGAATGACATAACCAAGGTCAACAACCATTTAGAAGTCAAGACAAATTCAAAACCAATTTCATTGCTCTGGAGTTCTTTCCACCTACAATCGATAGGCCTACCTTTTTTTTTTTCTTTTTGCCTACCCATAATGACCTTCCTAGGAGCACTTAATTCTCTTTCTGAACAATTTCTTATGCCCAATGTGCATAGATCTGCATGGTGAACCAGAGCATCTAGAGACACAGGGAGAGTCCTGCAAGATACTCTTCAGAACTTTCCTCTTCTGTCTCCATGCCACCATGTATAATAGAGAAAACTAGACAGTCAGGTACCCTCCTTTGACTCTGAATCTTGAGCAGCAGGAAGAAGTTTGGAAGAAAGAATTGATATTGGGTGGAAAGTTGTTAATGTCAGAGTGGCCAGTTATTTTACTCCAAATACCATTTAGTCCAAAAGTCCCAAACACATGTCCACGATGATGTCCTTTTCTATACCTGAGGCAGACACTTTACAAAATCCAGTCATTCTTTTCCGTCTTGCCTTTGCTTCTTTTCTCTTCCACATTGCAAACTGTTCAGCTTCTCCAAGGTTCTTTAAACCTTTCCAACAAATATTGATGCAAAAACCAGCGTTCTAAATCCCTTGCTTTCTCCAGGTACCAGCTTTCAATGCAACCTTGCTTTGGCATCACAACTTCCTTTTCCAGGCCTACCTTAGGCTGCATCTGGCCATATTCACCAGACCTTGCCCTCAGCAGCACCTGGTCACTCCCAGCAAGCCAATCAGCATCAGATCTACACAAGTTGCTCCTCTTCCCACCACTCTCCCACCACGGCTCCTTGCCACCACCAGCTCACTCTTTTGCCCAGTCCTGCAACTGGGCAGGGGGTCTTTTGCCCAGTCCTGCAACTCGGGCTCCTCTTTACCAGCCCACCATTCTCGCGTCTCCCACATCTCTCTCTGGGCCACTTCCAGCTGCCTCCTCTTGTGTGCCCTTTTCACACTTCTTGTTTCTTCTCTTGGGTCTTTCTCTCAGACTCTGCCCACCAGGACTGGATGGCACCCAATACAATTTTCGAATACATCACTACAGAGGCCCTGGTTGCCCATCCAGTCTAGTCACCCCACTTCAGAATGTTTTCCACCCAAAGACTACAATCAGATAACAAGGTCACATTATATACTTCTCATACTCTGATGTCTCCTGGTTCCCAGCTCTGAACCCTCAGCTTCCCTTCCCATCCATTAAGCACCCCACCTAATCCAAAAAATGAACTTCTCATTAAACTAAGCAGAGTCATCTTTTATTCTCTGCAACTAAAGAGCCCGAACTGAACCCATACTACTAGTTCTTTTTCTCATTTATTCCACAAACAGATGTACTGAGAATTTATCAAGTTCCAGTGGCCATGCTAGAACTGTAGATTGGAATATAATCAGAATGAAAAAATATAAGCACCTAAGAGAGTCAAATTAAATATAGAAAAAGATAGCAGGAAGTGCCACAAAATGCACGCATCAGAAAACAAGTAGCTCGGAAATGGGTAGCACCCATCTGGGTCCTCAAAAATGACCAGGATTTGTAACCCATTCAAACAAGCAGTCTAATATTACTAGGAAGGAAAAAAAAGCATATCATTCAAAAGCATATTTATTTTCCTTCTCAGAAGCAATGACCAATTTATGGAGAAGAGCATGTGGGGAAACACAAGCTTTGTATTCAAATCATTTCAAATGTATTACATTTTTTTTATCACAGAGGAGAACATGAACTTTAATAAGCATTTTTAATTGCAATCTCAAAGCAAAACGTTTTGTATCTTGTTGCATGTATCACATTTATTGTTGGGATGATAGCATAAAATCCTGTTGTGTTAAGAATCCGTTTTTTGACCAAAAATTATAACAATACTACATAGGTCAGTATTCTAGACAGACTAAATATTTCAGATTTTTAAAAGCACCTCTAAACTATCTTGACATGAGTAATATTACTGGGTAAGGGGTGGAGGAGGAAGCATGGAAGATCACAAACTACCTCACTTGATTCCTAAATACCTCTGAATCTTCACTGAGGTTAAATCAAATAAACCCACACTACACTTGTGGGTAGAAATCAAATACTATATGAAAATTAGCAATGATGTTAAAAAATAATTAATTAAAAAAATTTTTTTGAGATTAGGTCTTGCTATGTTCCCCAGGGTAGTCCTGATCCCACAGACTCAAGCAATCCCCATCATCAGCCTCCCATGTAGCTGGGATTACAGGCAACCACCACTGCTCCCGGCTGCTTTTTCGAGAAACAGGTCTTGCTTTGTTCCCTGGGGTAGTCTCGAACCCGTGAACTCAAGCGATTCCTGTCCTCTTGTCTCCCAGCGATTGGATTATAGGCGCATGCCACAATGCCTGGCTCTAATTAAGTTAAAATATCAAATAAACTCAATATATTTCTATCTAAAGTCATATGGTATTTATTGAGATTTACTATCTCTTCTAGCAAATCCTCTAACTTTTTTCCTAAAGTATTTTATATGATTTTCCTACCAGGAGAGGTGATGGGTGACCCCTGGGGATTACAATGATGTGAAACATATATATATATTTATAAATATAAATATAAATTACATATATATATAAAAGATCTTCCTACCGGAGGAAATTTGCACAAACTCATTTTCTTCTAAACTACCCTTCCCCACTTCTTCTCTTATCTATAAATTATTCTTGAAGGCTTTATTCAAGCATTACCTTTTTGAATTAGGACATTGGGGAAGTCCTTCAATACTAGATCCCAATCACCCACCTCGTAGCCCTGTTTTCTTTTTCCTCCTAAAGTGACAGTTCTAGTTGTATATTGGCATGATTACTTGATTAATATTTTCTCCCAGCTGGATTGTAAGCTTTGGAAGTTCTGTGACCATTTGTTATTTCCAGGATGTCCACTTTGCTGAATGAACAGACAATTGAAGAGTTCTAAATTATTTGACTTAATATCATATTACCTCCAAAGACAAAGCACAAGTCCAACACATCACATGGGTATCAAAAACTTATTTCCGCACATGCCTGTGAATGGCAGCCTAGGAAGCCGTGACCGGGATCAGGGATCGTGGATCAGGTCCCGCCGGGGGCACATAGTGAGACCTAGTTCCAAAAATATATAGCTAGGTATGGTGGCACATGCCTGTGATCCCAGCACCTGGGAAGCTGAGGCTGGGGATTGCTTGAGTCTGTGGTACTCTAGACAACGTGAGCCTGCTGTTCCACAGGCAAAAAGAGCAAGACCCAGTCTCAAAAAAACAAAAACAAAAAAAATTGTTTCCCTTTATTCAACATATTTTTCCCAAATTCAAAAATGTTATATTAGATCATTTTTCTTCCATTAAGTTTTGAATCTTAAGTCTCAACTCTCTGATGGGATGAGCTTATAACTCATCTTGCTTTCTCTTTTTATCCTTCACAGAAAGAAAGGCCAATTCAAATCTGATTATCAAATGGATTAGCCATGGACTCTTGTAGGCCTCCATTTTCTCTTTATTCCTGTAGTCTCAATTTCCTATATCTATATCTAGTTTTCAAGTATTTGTTTACATGTTCATCATAGTATACAACACCCTCAGAAAACAGTTGCCCTTCAGCTGTACGCTATCTGTACCCTGTACCAACATTTATCCTTGCACCAGCACTCTCTGTTATTTGTACTGGTTTGCTTTTCATTGCCTCTAAGACTTAGAGCTCTTTTCTGAGGGGGGTGGTGGTGGGGGGGAGGCTTATCTGCTTAGGAGTTTCTATTTTTGAGCATAGTACCTGGCTTATAGCATACCTTCAATATATACTTGTTCAACTGAAATATTTCAAATCATGTTTTTCTGGAAAATATTGGTATATTAACAGATCCAATTCAAAATCTTGAACTTGAGTGTACTTAATCTAACTATTTTCTTCCCAGCTCGGTTTCCTACTCTCTTCTGATATAGAGATGTAATCCTGCTTTTTTCCTGTCTTCTACATGATTTGATGTCACAAATATGATTAATGTGCTACTCAACCTCTTGCCCACATCACTAATAACAATGTTAAAGGACAGCACACATGTTACTAGAAGTCACTTCAGCAAACATCATGTCTCTCTGCCCCTTGTTTACAATTCTTTATCTATTTTAGTTTGCATGAAGATACTCATTTCTAAAAACAATTTAAATTAATTTTGCAAGGTAGATTTCAAGAGACTGGAGTTCCAGAACAAAAGGTACTCACAGTCCAAAAGCAATAAAGCCTTTTTCTCTGAGTTGTAATCTAAATCAATGTTCAAAGTCTATTTTCTTACAGAATATTTCTAAATCGATGTTCAAAGTCTATTTTCTTACAGAATCTTTCTTACTTAAAGTATTAGAATATTACATAGCACTTTCTGTGCACAAAACCTTCTTCTAAAACTTCTTTTCATATACTAGTATTAACTTTTATTTAATCCTTAATATAATAATGAGGTATGCAGTATTATTTATTCCCATTTTATGAATGAGAAAATGGAAGCACAGAAAATTCAGTAACTAGCCCAATGATTTGCTCAGGCGTTTTTGCACCAGAATATGTACCATGAAAACTGCTTAGAAAACTGCTTACTTGAAGTGATCTGGTTAACCAATGTCACATTTAAAAAAAAAAAAAGGGTGTCTTAAAACAGCTGCCATTTTACCAGATCTCATGATTTTGTGGATCAGTGACTTTGTTGGGTGATTTTGTGCTCCACGGAAGATCAAAAGCTTCCACATGGTGGTATTCGGAAGGGAACAGAGGCTTTGAAACTATACCATCTGCTGAGTCCCTTGATGGGGAAAACTGGAAGACTGGGCTCTTCTGAGGTGCTCTCTTTCTCCATCAAGTCCCAGGGCTTCTCCACATGATTCCTTAGAGGGTAGTTACACCCACCCCCCACTGGTTGGCACAGTGCTCAGAGGGAACAGGGTGAAAACCAGGGGTCTGCTCAGGGACCAGGTCTGGAACAGGTTCCACAGCACTCTGTTGGTAACTCCTAGTCAATGCAATCACAGTTCTACCTGAATTCAAGAGGAGAGAGAGAATGGTCTCACTTGACCCAGAACTATTGACCCAATTGGTGGCCATCTTGTTCTGACACATCAAAGATAGAGGAAGCTGGCTTGTAGGCAGTTGAGTCAAGATAAGTATTGTATATTTTGAAACTTATCTTTTTCATCTTTTTAAAATTTACATATTTGAGGGGAAAATAAAGTAAGACAACAGAAGTCAGGGATTCTTCAGGCATTTTTATCCATGTTGTTTCAAAAAGCATCTAACTGAGGCTTATTAGGGTAAGAGTTTAAGTCTCTATATAAAGAAAAAAATATAGCAAAACTCAGACACACTTGGGTTCCACCCACTGAGGGCCTGAACTCAAGAAAAAGATTGCTTTTTTCTTTTAACTAAACTATAACTTTTTATGATATTGTAGGAACACTGATTGAAATGAAGGAAAACACAGCAAATTGACTAACATACACAATTTAGTGACAGGGTTACTTGACTGTGCACTGAACTAGGGGTTGTAACTTTCTTTTGCTATACTTTTGTCTTCCCATTTATAAAATGAAAGCTTTGTACAGACTGTTTTCCAAAGGACTGTATCTTGAAGGCAATTTATAAAGACATAACAACATGTTTTAAGTAAAGTCATAGAAAATAGAGTCCATCTTATTCAGAGAGATGGAATACTGTGACTCTTTTGTATCTTTTGTAGTTGTTTCTGTGTGTGTGCGTGTGTGTATGTGTGTGTGTGAATGTGTGCATTGTGGTTATGTGTGTACCTTTATCAAAACATGTTTTCCTTTCCATAGATAATATTAAAAAGCTTAAAAACCATGGGGTTAGGTGACCTGAATCAGAAACATGTAATTCTGGAAATGGTCATGATTCAACCCTAGTTTTGTGAGGAAAAAAAAAAAAGACTACATCTAACTCACTTTAAACAAGACTGAATAAGATGACTATTTGTTATAAAATACTTGACATATTTGTCAGCTCATGCATTATTATTCAAACTGAAAAACTTTAGGTCAAATTTTGGTCAAATGAAAACTTTCCTTACACCCAATCCTTTTGCCCTCGGGACAAAAATCTCTGCAGAACAAATACTCCAAGCCCATTTTATGTATTCTATATTCATTTCAAGCAGTGGTGTTTTTTTTTTTTTTTAATGAAATTTTGCCACCTCTAAAGCATTAGGACCAGCCTTCCAATTTGGGATGTAACATGCACAATTCAACTTTTATTAAATGTAATGATGTCTAGAAATTAAACCTTAAGAGAATATTTGAAAACACAAGTATGAGCAATAGCATATCATTGTTAAATTAACTCAGAGGATACAATCTACAAAATTAAAGTAGTGACCCAGAGACATAAGTGTCAGATTTGGGGGTCAGATGAAGGGATTCAGCAGTGTTGCTAATATTGACAGGCGCCAATTCTGAAGGACTAACAGTCAGCATGAATCATGAATGACCTTCTCTGTCCCTAGATCCTGTTGGCTGAATGCAGGGCCTAGTAATTTCTCTTTTCTCAAATATAAAACAACGCAGACTCTTCCCCATGTACTCAGCTAACAAGCAAGAGATATATGTTACTCTAAATGCAAAGACACTTTGTTTTGGAACATATTGATTTCCTAAACTTCTAGAAATTGGCATTCAAGTAAACAGTACATAAGCAGTAAAGTGAAAATGGGCTTTAGGGAAAACTATGATCCTATGAGCTCAAAAATATCTAGAAATGATGTTATGAATCATCTGAGATTTTAAATACTTCTGATTTTAATTTTCACAAAACAATATATTTGTGTGCACTTTACTATTTTTCAAGCACCTTTTCATTCACTTATTAAAAATATTTTGTGAGTGGTTTCTTTGTCCCAGTCACTGCTCTCGCCAGTGCTAACGCAAATATAGCCCCTTGGGGTTGCAGCTTAGGGGAGGGGAAGACAAGGAACAAAAAACCAATAAAGGACCAGATCATTGCAGGTTGCAGTGAGTGTTATGAAGGAGGCAAGTGCTCCTGGTGGTCAGCGAGGACTTCTGAAGAG
The DNA here is from genome assembly GCA_004024945.1 of Uropsilus gracilis. NCBI lineage: Eukaryota > Metazoa > Chordata > Mammalia > Eulipotyphla > Talpidae > Uropsilus > Uropsilus gracilis. The sequence continues at coordinate 36,678 of PVHY01000356.1, read as the reverse complement.
CAAGGAAAGGGAGCCTCGCAGGAAATGACATTTAAGCTGAGATCTGAATGGAATCAAGGGCAGGAAGGAGGCATCTTCATGCAAACCTAAGGACAGAGTTTTCCTGGCAGGGAACCTGGTGGAGCAAAGACCCTGCAGAGGAAAGATGCCTGCATGTGCTCCCAGGGGGGGATGGGAAAGCCTGGGTGAACAGTTCACATACACATCCCTCTTTTTTACATGAAAATGTTGCTTTTAAAGAGCTTGCTTTTCACCCCATTACCCCAGTCTCTACTTGTTCCACATTTTAAGGGGGGGGGAGGAAAGAATGAGAATTGAAAGAAGTTGTAGAAAAATTTTTTTGCACAGCACATACTCCGCAGTATCTGACACTTTTAATATCTGATTTTTAAAGTCATTTTAGGACAAAAGTCAGAAAGATAGTGTTGGACTGTAAAAGGGATTTTTTCCCCTCTTTCCCTTGGGTCTGATTCTCTAAATGCTAATTTTCCATTAGTAGTGGTCTTGTCATGTTCTAAATATTTACAGTTTTTTTTACTTCTTTATCATTATTTGATCATTTAAAAATGAGTCGCCTTACCATTCAGTGTTTTACAGCTGCAAAAGCAAAAAAGTACTGATTTTGTTCATGTGAAAAACTAAAGTTGATTTTCTCCACAGCATTTCACTCACTGGGCCCCTAGGCCCTGATCATAGGTCATAACCCCTGCCCCCCCCACACACACACTCAGGACAGAAGGGGGGAGGGGGAAGGTAGAGACCCTTTCCTTGGTTGTGTTCCCTGAGAAGGTACTGTCAGGGCCAGCCTGGGAATTTTGAGCAGTATTTTGAGGGCAAAGTGCTATTTTCTTTTTTGCTTTTCAAAAAGGATAAAGACGAATGCACAGTCTTTCAAAAACCATTCATCATTTACATGGAGTATTTGAAAGAATTTAATCTTTGGTACTGGAGGATGGATGTTATCCCAATACAAAAAAAAAAAAAGCAAAGCAAAGCAAATAGCAAATAGCAAAGAGAAAAATGATAAGGACATTATAAATTAAAATTTCTGGGCAAGTCACCCACATTCTTCGAACTTCATTTTATGCAGTGAAACTTAAGGACCCTGTTATTAAAAACTGCAAGGTTAGCACTGGCAGGAAGGAATCCCAGAACCCATCTCAGTACTGAGATGGGACATGTTCTCTCTGGAATGTTCTCACTGATTTCCTCTAATAAATCTCTAGAAGTTTTCAGGGGAGTTACTTTAACCCCAAAGTGAACTAGACTCAAATCCCAATTCTACTTGAATAGAGATAAGAGGTGGAATAAATGACATACGTGGTCTAAGAAGGCTTGATCATGAGTAGATTAATAGAATATTAGTAAAATTAAAGATAATACCCTACTGGCCTTGAACTTTGGGTATCAATCACTGTGTTTTACAAAGAGAAGAAAGTGTGTCCGCTAACCTAGGGAGCAAATTATATTGGAGCTATCTTAAGATCTTCGATGATTTATTATTTTCAGGTTTAGTTTTAAATTTCCAGAGGTCTAGTTTTCTCATACTCTTTACTTTCTATGTCATTTCTCATATTAACCAGTATTCTGTGGTCCCACATTAGCTAGTATTTATTGAACATATAGCATATATCAAGCAATAGTCTAAGTATTTTACAACACCTCACTTAAGTAGGGGTTGGTATTTTCTTCAAACCACATAATGAGTAATGTCAGTGATGGCTGTGTTACTGGACAACCTTGTTCCAGACTCAAGGTAGGATAGTCCAAGCAGTCAGCTCACCCACGCTGCACTCTCTCTATTAGGATTCTCAGGGCACTAAATCTGTACCCAATTTGTCTGTTGTTCTAGGCAGCTGAGCTTCCAGAATAGAGAGGTGCTGCAGGATCTGACATGTCACAGACACACAGTACATCTGAGGACCCTTTCCAGAGCCTTATTTTTGCAAAAAAAAAGAATGTGACCAAGAGAGATTTACTGACCAGACCTTCACCCTCGGGTGATGCTAATAACAAAAGCCACTTTCTATCTATTTCACCAGGCAACTCTTTGTGTTCACTTTACTGTTCAATATCTTCTTAATTATTTGACAACATCTTGTTTCTAAAGTCATAGCTCCTGACGCCATCCCCATCCGGTTTTCCTAAACTGAAGTGATTCCTTGATGCAATGAGACTTTTAAGAAAATCAAAAGAAAAAAAAACATTTAAGCACTAAAAAATCATGATAGAAAGTACAGCACAAAAGACCAGGCCCCACCAAGCTCTGGGCATCCACCTTTGCTTTCCCCATCACCTATCTGGCTAGGATACCTTCGAACTAGAAACAAAAACCAAGTAAATAGATAACAAACTGTGCTGATTAGCCAGGTATTGCAGCTGCTGGAAGAATCTCCCACATCTCATCCACCTTCCTGACATCATCCTGATGTTTTCTTCTTCCAGCTGAGATGTAGAGAAAATGGAATTTTGCTCCTAGTGTACAATCTTACCTAATTATGCCAGCTGATCACTTAAAGGGAATGTTTGCACACAGATTGGAAAGATGCTTACAAGAACCAGCTGGCTGATAAAGGCTGGAAGTGAGGATTTCATTACTTTTCAAAAAAGTGTTAACTATTTACATCTATTTTTAAATATATCATCACACCGCTTTTTGTTTGGCAGGGCAAAGCAAGGCTGCCGGCAGGTTCCACAGGGTGGCAAGCTTAAGAGGGAAAGAACCATCAACCTTGAAAGAGAGCGGTACACTCTCATTTGCTGCCCTAGGTCATGCATTTGAAGGGAGACTGATAACTGCTGTAGTTTTTAGATGCAAATGAAAGATAAATGGATTCAGGGGGTGTATGTACATGTATGTATGTACATGTGTATACACACTGTTAAACACACGTCTTTCTTACAAGCAGAATATGATGAGTTAATCACCACTGACTTTTGGACATAGAAGTCTAAAGATGCCACATAGCACCATGTGCCCTGGCCAAATGCCTTCCCAGGCTGTTGTGATGAGCCCATGAGGTAACACATGAAAAAGTCAAAACAAAAGCACTTCTCATAAACCGATGTACAATCAGTAGTGAATGCCAAACATTCCGTAGTGCTGGGTCCTTCCTGTCCATACACTCGGTCTATTTAATCCACACAACCTTACATGGTATGTATTGTTATTCTTTAACTTGAGGAGGCATATTAAGGAGGCAGAATGGATTGTGAAACTCAAGCTGTGTGAACCCCAACTGTCTGGAACCCCAAATCAATGTCTTTAACCATTAACTCTCCTCTCAGACTTTCCCCCACTTCCTTAGACTCCAAAGTTTTGGCATCTTTCATCCACTCAATTTCTGAAGCATTTACTCATAGCTTGGATGTTTACCCATGATTTTCAGACTGAAAGGGATTTTCTTAACACAATGATGTTGAGTCCAGCATGGGGACTGGAAATGTGAAAGTGGATAAGGCAGGGGACATCTCAATCTTTTTAAGAGTCACACAAGGATGTACATATTGTAACATAGACCAACCCATATGAGGGCACCTAGATGGTGTCTGACATGTGGTAGAGTCCAGGTAACATATGTAGAATAACAGAGAAGTATTTGTAATACAGTAGGAGCTGAGATATGACTCTGTCTAGGAAATTTAGAGTAGACATCCTTCCTGGAGGTGGTGGCAATAAAGATAACTCTTGAAGAGTGAGTAGTTCACCAGGTAGATAAGATAGCAAGGAAAAGGGGAAAGACAGAAGAGAGGAGCTTCAAGGTATAAAGAAACTTGGAGTATGTAATTCCAGTTTTCTTTCTGAGATAGGAATCCCAGAAGTGGCTCCGAACCAGTGATACATAGGAACTTCACTGAGTAAAGAAAGAAACTATAAAGAATAAATTATGATGAAACAGTGAAAATGATCACTCCGAGACAAAGATATAGAACACTCAGATTGACCGATCCCAAGACTTTGAATACTGAAAGCAGCGTGGTACCTTAGGTATCTAGATTAGATAAGCCAATTTATAGATCACAGATCATCTCTTTTGTGACTCGTGTGAATCTTTGGTGATCACATGATCTCAAATAAGACCACTGCCAGACTCTGAGAGTGCTGCAATGAGACACCTTGCAAGACTTGAGAATAGAGAACAGTTTCATTCCTAAAGGAAAGGAGAATGACACACAATTAGTTCTAGTTCTATTCTCAGTGAGATGAGGGACCACCGCTTAGCATCTGTAAGTGGGATGTACACCCCCATAACCTTGGAAGAAGTAGTTTCTTTGTTCTCCCTTGGAAGCGAGGGACTAAGGTATTTCTTCACTGATATTTTTTAATAGTTAGAAAACTGAACATATTATAGATACTCAATAAATTTGTGGCATGAATAAATTGATCATCACTCTTTTTTTACACTGAACCCAGAGTTATAATGATTCCAGCAGCCAAACCAGTCAATAGGAAATGGAACTAAGCGGCTTCTCTAGTGAAACAGAAAAACATCCTGCGCCCAGTCTGGTAGTTTTGGGCAATGGACTCCACTCTCTGTGATTTGGTTTTCTCACATCTGTATCATGGAGTTTTATGAGAATTAAATAATGTATGAGATACAATATAAGGCCAAATTCTTTCCCGTGGAGCTTAATAAATAGCAATTTTCTCTTTGTTTTCTCTAGAAAGCCTTACTATAGTTAAAGATCTCCAAATTTAGCTTATTTCAATCACCTGCAAGATTAATTTTAGTGTGTATTTACATATGTACATATATTCATTATATATATGATCATATATAAGTATGATAAAATCTTTAAAATCAATAACACTGACTTAGCTCTAATCTTTCTAAATCTATTTTTGATTAAAAGCTAAGTAAGTAGGTAGACAGACAGACCTACAGACAGATAAAGCTAGTCAGTTGTAACTTTAACACAAAAACAATACTTGCTATCATCACTGGACAGGCAGGTTTTAAATCATACACTTAACACAAAATCAAAGTCCTCAGAGCACATTTACTCCAATAGTTCAGTATCTATAATCTCCCAGGATTTTTTCAGTATAAACAAAAGCAAAAGAACAAAATGAAATATTTTTGTGATCCTGACCATTTAAAACAAAGAAGAAAATGCTACATATTCTGAATGCTGGTCTACATTTCCTTCTTCTACGATTTTGGAAACTCTAAACTTTTACTCCCAGAATATGAATATTCACCAGCAAATGGATGGATTAAATTGTTATGCAAAGGACATGGTCTCTCTGGTGCATTGCAATTCCCTCTGCTTCACTCTGGTGAGCAAGGCTCCTCCTGCACAGGGTTTTCTAAGGCAGAGTTCTTCAGCAGGCATTCCCAACAGCTGCTAACCCTGCACGCTAATGTATGCCCTGAAAAGTGAAAGTCCTCTATCTATACCCATTTATGATTTATTAGCTTATTCATTTGACTGTAAATGCTCAAGAAAATCTGTCTTTTTCAACAAGCTTAAACATTTTGGGAAAGGCCAGGACAAAAAGGAAAAAGAAATACAGTGAAAAAAGGAACCTAAAGTCTCTGATAAATGCAAATGGGAAGAGTCGAGGGTGGCTTCAAGACTGACATTTGAACTGCAACAACTTGGCGGGTAATTTGAGATTGATTAAATACTGAACAGGTCTTGATTGGTGTAGAGGTTCAATCATAATCATGGTTGAAGATTGTCCTGAGAACCTCAAATCTGAAGAAAGCACAAACCAGCTCCACAAAAAAGCATTTGGAGAATTCTCACTTGTTATTCATCTTTATATCCTGCCTAACTTAGAGAAGAGCTCAAGAGATACAAACAGCAAAGGAAACAAGAGTCGGGGGCAGGAGCTGTGCTTTATGGCTATCTCCCTAAGAGCACTGCTCTCCCCTTGGTTAGTAGAAAGGCAGCTCCAAAGCAGGCAGCATCATAGAACCAGTGAAGACAGCATCCCATTGCAAAGCTATGCAGAGAGGCTAGTGCAGGCTGGTATTTCAAAGGGAATTTGGAGTTTTAGAAAAATGAAAGAATTCAGTTCTAAGATGCATCTAAAAGATACATTCTGTGCTCTTAAACATATTTGGAATTTTCCTACCCTCCTAAGGAAGAGAAAAAAAATGATGAGAACAAGGATAACAGGGTAAGAAAAATCTACAAATCTGACATGCTTGGCAACAGGCTTGCAAGGCTTTTGAATTAGTTCATAAGATTTGCTAAGCAGATTAGTGTTGAAGAGTCCTCATTTTTGAAAATGACAACAACAGAAAAGTAATCAGGAATGTGAATGGATTAGGAAAATTCTCTTGTCTGTCTACACAGTTCAATATTCACCTTTTTCCTGAACATTATCTGTTTTTCTTAGATCAGAAACTTTGCATGTATGTCCATACTTGGACAACTGAAGGGGAGAGGGTATTTCAGAGAGGAATCACATGAAGTGACCTGGTTGGGCAAAACCTCACAGTCCTTAGGTGATTTGCCAGATTCTTATCTCCTAACACACAAACTCCTCCCCATCAGGCAGACAAACTCAGCTGGGTTTCCTCTCTTTGACTCTCTCTTATAGCCAACTTTTATAATTTTAGTCTCTTCCTAGAATCTTTCTCTTACCTAACCCCCCCATTTTTACCAAATAATTATCTTTCTTTTCCATCCCACCCCAAATTTTCATTTCTTCCACTTTCCCATGACATTTCCCTTTCTCTCTCTACAATCTTTCTGTTTTAGAACAGACTTTACATGCTCTCAGGTTGCAATTCCATCCTTCTCCTACCTCCACAGAACTCTTAAATACCTCCTGACAATAGCAGATCTCACACACCCTAAGCTAAGCCTTGGAACATCTCTGTCTAGAGAAATATAAAGAATCCACAAAAGGGACTTTGGAAATTTATGTGGATCACTGAAGCAAAATCTCCAGTTGGCAACCCAACTCCCCAGTGGTGAGAGCACCAGGTATAAAGTCTTATTCATGCACTCTGCACTTGTAATTAACATTTTAACAGCACATGTTTACTAGGAAAGTATAGCCAAGGGTCTTCAGATTTAAACAGTTTTTAACAGCAAGCAGAGAAAAGGGTACAGATAAACTGAAGGAAAAAAAAAAACCTAAAAGAAAGAGATGATGCAGAAAGCAGAAGAAAATGTTTAAAAAGCACCATTTGTTTTTAAAATCATGTGTCTATGATAGATGCTTTGATTAAACATATGTTAAGAGTACATTCTTGCTTGAGACTATAACATATTTGAATTTGAAAAGTGATTCCTATGCTTTAAATGTATGTGTGATATTAAAAAGAAATCAAATCTTTCTGACCTGGGTTTTTGCATCTATGAAGTTACCATGGTAATATACTAATTCATGGGGTTGTTAGGAACATTAAAAGGAGCCATATAATATAGCATGTATATTCTGTACTAAATAAATGTTAGGCACCTAAGGAAGTTTTTATCACCGTAGTTCTCATCATGTCTTGGAACAGCAGAACCCTTGAAGAACTTGGAAAAAGCTCTTAATTCTCTCACTAGAAAAACAAATACAGGTATATATAAAGATAAGAGTTTACAGGCAATTTCAAAGAAATCAGACTCTTTGAAGCCCAAATACCTCTCTCCACCCAGGTTAAGTAACGGATCTAAATGATGAAAGGTCAAGAATGGTCCTTTTCATTCCTCTTAAATCAACCACAAAGCTCAGTGAAAGAGACAACTCAGCGAATGAGGTAAGAACTATATCTAATTTCGCCTATGCCAAATAAAGACAATCCCACATGAATAACAAAAGAGTCTACCAACCAGAGGAGATACAACCTTAACTCCCACAAAGCTGTCACTCCATTAGGTCCATGAAAAGAAGATGGCTGACCCAGCTAGCCCATGCTGACCTCAAGTCTGATGATGCTTCTAATTTTCTGTGGCTACAGGGTTTAGAACAGGGGCTTCTAACAGATTCTGGCAGAGGTAAAACCTAGAAGACATTACTTTCTTTTGCAAAAGGACTCATGGATCTCCTAGAAATGCTGAGCAGTCTTTTTGCAGAATGAACTGCCTAACTCCATGGACCCTATTACTGAACAATCAAATATTCATTAAGCATTTATGCAAACAGGGTTGAATAAAAAAGAATATAGAATTGTAGTCAGATTGACCTGGTTTGGGATCCTGGCTCCAATGCTTCTCAGTTGGCAACATATCTAGGTTCTCTAAGCTTGGTCTTCTATCTTAAATGCAATGACCATAAGAAAAGACTGTATTTTCTTTAGGAGTAAAAGAAAAGAAGAGAAGCAAGAAGCCTAGTGTGACTGAAGTAGAGTAAGGAACAGTGAGAGTCAGTTTAAGAGTGGAGACAAGTCATCTAGATATCACAGGGCATGGCAAAGATTTTCCACTTTCTTCTGGGTAAAACAAGAAGTCATTTAAGGATGCTGAAATGACACACATGATCTGAACTTCATTTTCAAAAGCTTATTCTGACTGTTGGGTGGAGAAGATAGCAGGTTCAGAAGAAGTCACTGACTGATGGCTGCTATAATAATCCTGGGACACAAGTTAGTGACTTGAACACAGGCAGTGATGGTGGAAATATAACCAAATATTCTAAGATGAAAGGAACAACTGAGGGAGTAAAAAAGACAAGCTTATAAAAGAACATGGTTTATTCTGTGGAACATGTGACCATGCAGATGTGTTTTTTGTCCCTTTCTTGCTCAGTCACCAATGCCTGGAATTTTTAACTGAGCATCTGACTATCCAGGAAAAAAAATAATTTTTATATTCCTATCTTTCTGGCAACTAAGGGTGGTCATGTGATGTAGCTGTAGACAATGGGTTTTCAGGTCAAGTGGTGTATGGGTTTATGGAATGATGTCCTTAAAGAACTTGCCAGTAGTTAGCATTCTAGCTCATACAGAGAAAGCCATTTTAGCTCATACAGAGAAAGGCACTTTAGTGAGTTCTGTAAAGCAGGAAACTAGCACAAAAGACCTCTGAAGAGATCTCTGAAGGCAGGAACTAGACTTTCAGTTTCAATGGTATCTCACACAGAGAAGGTGCAAAATTAGGCTATTACAGTAAAGGAAGCCTCCATCCACTGGTATGTAAAGAAAACCAAAGCTCTGCTCACAGGAACAGCTATGGTACTTAAGGTTCATCTTAAGCGATGGTTTCTCTTACAACATGGAATCCTTCTAACATAAAAATCTGTGAGCTCAACTTTTCACCAAAAGGCACATTCCAGTGATGATGTTGGATGACACTGGCCTAAAACATAACTAGAGGAAACGAGAAATGGGGACCCAAAGGTCTTCGGGGCCAGTGGTGAATTTGTCAGAGACATGATATTAAATGACAAACTACAACCTAGGTTTATGGCATGGATTATCATCACTGCTGTGTAAAACTGTATATATTAACTCACTACGTTATATATGAGCCTGATTACAAATTGATACAAAACAGATATCAGCATTTTCCTATCTCATCTTTCTTAGTTGCTAAACATTTATATGAAGCCACCAGGGAGGGAAAAACAGAAGATTAACATGGAGGAAAGGACAGCTGAGGGAGGGAAGACCACCAGCACCTCTACAGCACAGAGACCATCTTGGATTATGTGCATGATCAGTCAGTACAAAGCTTACAGCAGGAATGCTAATCTTGGATGACCTACTTAGCCATTACCTGGCCTGGAAAAAAATGCATAACTCCCAACAACCATCAGATGCACAAGACAAAGTGGTCAGAAAGCAAGGTTTTTTTTTAGGATGCCCCCACTCATGTTCTGGTCTGGAGGTCTCCTTCTCGTCTATCTGAAGCAAATAAGCAATGATTTGTTCTCAGTTCAGAGTCCCAAACAGAGACCCTACAAGGAAAGAAAGAGCCACTGGCCATACCACCTCCATGAAGAGTATCCACAGGTATTTGCTTGGTCTCAGCATTCCCCCGTTTCTGCATGCACACCCAAGCCCAGGTTCCACGAGATAGACTGCAGCCCATGCAAACTCATAACCTGTGAAATTGTGTTTTGATTGGGTACACCACATGTGCCCAGTCTTATCTACCCAAGTCCCTAAGGAAAATTATAGAATACTATTTTTTTCTTAGCCCCCGTAGAAAAAGATTCAGTTATTGCATTTTTTAAAATTCAGGGCAGGCATGACCATAGCTAGCCTTGACATTTCTGAACAGACCTGAATTTCTAGGGAAGCATAGCTAACACGACCAGTATACCAAGATCTATTTTGGAGCATAGAAAATGTGAGTAGATTCACAATATCCCAGCAAAATCAATATTTCCCCTTAAATATCTGAAGCAGATGAACCAAATATTTAAATTAGATAATAGCATAATTCTTCAAATTCTACCACCTGGAGCAACCACTTCTCAATGGAGATATACACCACATGTGTACCTACTTAACAGGTGCTTGATAACCCGTTAGGAGTCTTTGCATGTGAATAAGATTCTAATTCTCACCTAGTTAACCTTGAAAGAGAACATTACTTTCTATTTTGAATGTAAACAACACAGAGAAAAAAATACCAGATACATCTTAACCTAGATTTAAGGGAGCTATTTCCTCTCTTCCTTCTTGAAGACAAAATGGCGTGTGTGGGAAAACATTTGGCAAGCTCTGAGGCTTTACAAAATATCAGTTGTTGTGCTGGAAAATAAACTTTACATTTATCTCAGAATCAAACAACTATGAAAACTTCAGAGTTGGAAGGAAACCAAGAGGTCATGGAGTCCAAACTCCCATTTTCAAGTGGGCCTCTAACAAATGAAAACCAGATGACATTTTCAACAGACCACTTTCAAATTAAATGTCAACTGCATATGATGCACCCTAAAACATCATAAACTTTTAGAACACAAAACTCTTCCCCATTTTCTTCTCCAAGAGGCCATCAAGATCCACATGGAATTCATATATTCATTCTAGGAGTTTATAAAGGTGCATAGCTCTTGAGAACTCATCTATTTTCATGGGTTTGGAGGGCCCATTTTTAGGTTATAAACCTTCCACATGCTTTTAGAAGTCACCTTTGTCATTCTACCCCACATACTATTTTTTTTTCAACTCTTAGTCAACATATATAATGCACAATAAAGCAACTTAAGCCTGGAATCCCAATTGCTAGTTGGGACTGTAAACCTTTGCTTGGCAAATACATCCAAGTGCAAATTATAGTGGTTTCTTGACCTTGAAGGAGCTTGCTCAATGAAAGGAAAAAATCAAGAAAAAAGCACAATGGTGGGACTGAGAATGTCAGAGAGAAAGGGAGAAAGAGCAATGAGAAACTCAACCAGCAGATATACTAATTTTTAAAATAGAAAGTAAATTTCAAAGCCTTATTCTATGTAGTTTTTTTTATCCTTTAAAAACATCATTTTCTGAAGTTACGTAAAATATATCAACTACCTAATATACATTAGTATATACATTTGTATATACGCTGGTATATACAAATGTACTATATGTACTATAAAATGCACTATAAATTATTTAATACACATTCATTATGCACTAAAATATTTTGATTTCCTATGAATCAAATGTATTGGAAATTTTATAATGGAAATTTAAATTTACAATTTTTAATTTCCATTATAAATTTAAATTTTCTCAGAAGTTCATAAACATTATCTTATTTGATACCACAGCAGCTTTTGAGTAGTGGATGTTATTAAGATCTTCACCTTGTCAATGAGACAAAGTTGGAACTCTGGAAAGCACTGCTTGGGTATGTATTTTTAAAGTGAGACTATATCTCTCTGAAGGAGTGATTAGGAAAAGAGCTTAGATGTCAGGTTTTGGCTATAATTCCAAGATGTGGATCCAACCTCTATAACTCAAGTGTCTACTATTCTACCTGATGACTGTGAGTGTTAAATGAATGGGTGTACATAAAGTTCTCCAGTATAGCAGAATAAGTTTTACTATAAAAGGAAATTGCTGTATTTGTTACTTCAACAAAAAGAAATATTGCAAAAGGAAAAAGGTCCACCATAATTTCATCATACAAGCATCGTCATTTTTTTTTCTTTTGCTATATTTTTTTCTTTTCTTCTTCATTCTAAATGTAATCATTCAGTGTACACAAATCTGTCCTCTGTCTTGTTTGTTCAATATAACATAAACACATTTCTCACAAACACCAGGTTCAAAATCTATACCCAGTAAATTCACTGTAAGTAATTATTTCCTTAGTTTTTAAACATTGAGGTTGTTCTCAATTTTAGTGTTAAACATAATGCTATACTGCAGGCTTCCCTTGCTATCTAAAGGTAGAGCATTACAGTGAAGCCTTTGCAAGTTGAAATGATATTAGAAGAAATTACCATTAACTTAATACCAAAATATATTTCTAGTATTCCTAGACCCGAAACATGACTTAACGATCTTACAAATAATACATGCAACCTAAAATAACACTAATCTCTAGCAATAGCAAGAATCTATGATAAACACCCAGACTGTATGAAGTTGATCCTGGGAAATGAGTTGGGGGTGAGAGGAATACCATTCTAGGTGGTTGGAGTGTCTCTGCTTCTAGAATAGCTGCTGAAAAAAAGATGCTAAGCACTTTTTTACTTTTTCACTGTATGAAAAGCCCCTTCAGACTTCTTTTGGCTAGCAAAAGTGATTATTAATGTAAGTTTTCTTAAAAGTGATCTCCTAGGAATTTTCAAAAAGCAAGGGATACCTATAAATGTTTTTGTGAATTTATCATCTCCTACATAGTGTATTATTTAATAATAATATTTTTATATGAATGCCGCATAGCTGTCTTTTTCATTTTTGAGTTCCCAGAAACTAGCAGAGTCTAGTTGAAGAAACAGTTGACAAATGAAAAAATGAATCACTATTACAGATTTGTTTGCTAAATATTGGGTGAAAATATATATATATATATATATATATATATATATACTGTGCATTGAAAGGGAAATGCCAAGCACTAATATAAATACATATACATACATATACATATATATATTATATATATATGTTATGGACTACACATTCTAGCAGTAATAGAGCCAAATTCTTTTTAGTTCATTTAAAAACATGACGCTTGCTATTTCCATTAGAAGTAGTCAAAAGTGGTGAGCAAGCAACAAGTATTAAAACTAGTATCTCACTCCCCTCTATCTTTCATGGTGTTTCATTTAAAACTCCTTGGTAAATAACACCCTTCCACTAAGAAGACATCCTTTTGCTGAAGCTTTATTTATATTTCTGCAGTTCCACATCTGGAAAGGAAAAATTTTAACTTTTTTTCTCAAATATCTCTTATGACTTCCTCAAAGTCCCTTGTAGAATTTTCAAGAACTTGTGACTTTTTTTTTAGAACTTTTTCATGGTGTAAGTGACTTTTTTTTAGAACTTTTTCATGGTGTAAGTGACTTTTTTTTTAGAACTTTTTCATGGTGTAAGTGTATTAAATCCTTGATGCCCAGGCATTCTTAATTTTTAAGAAATCAAATCAATGAACTCTTTGCATTCAAGATAACATTCCCTGTGCTTTTCTTTACCTTAAATCCTTTTGTATGACCACTTAGAATTGTGATTCAGTGCTATTTCCCTGATATTATTGCTATTTCTTCACAACCTCTGAGCATATTCTACAGAACCCATGAAATCATCCCTTTTCCTTGATCTCTTCAGCTTGCTGTTTTCATCTACCTGCATTCATTAGATTTCAGACTTGATACTGTATTAAACATTCAAAGCAAATGGAATGCGGTCTGTAGTTGAAAGGTATAAGAGGAAAAATGATATCATGTGGTGTTTCCGTTAATGGTAGGTCAAGGGAAAACATCTGCAAGTAAATGCAGCAAATCCTCGCCCACCAAGGAAAGTTCTCTCTAGTTCTTCAGTCAGCAGAGTAGACACACTGAGTGAACATTTCAGTCTGGCCATATATTAGTGGTGACATCTTCAGATTTGGAGCCATAATCTCTAAAGGGACTTGGGAGTTACTCAGATCCGTGGTCCTTGTTTTACAGTCCCTGCATTTCTACAGAAGAGAAAGAGGTGCAATCGTTTGATCAGATCCCCTCCTTCCAAATCCATACACTGAAGTGCTGTATTAAAAAACAGTCATAACTGTATTGGGTCCGTCTGCTGTTCCCTCTAATTTCTGTCAATTGAAGGCTCCATTGCCACCCTGTTTCCTATGAGCACTGGTGGGTGTATTAGTCAACCCATCCACAGGCACAGATGGGAATAGTTAACTGTCTTTTGAGTTTGTTTTATAGTTCTTTCAGAAGCAAAAGGGTATGATACTTAACTATGACTCATAGAGCAATAACCAAGAACATCCTGGTATGAAACTGAAACAGTGTTACAACAGTGTTATACGGAATCAAAGGACAGTGATAAGGTAGTGGACAGGTCTCTGTCTATGGGTTTTCATGTATGGACTCAATTGCAAGACAACTCAAGCTCAAAGAAAAATAATAATGGGGTTTACTTAACAAACAGGGGAAACAAAGAATTTCTAAGGTCACAGGTAGACAGTTGTCTTACCCCAGATCATGTGCATAATGTCCAGAAATCCCAAGGAAAGGCTGCTAATGCAAGATGGTATGGTTCCATCAATGAGGGTCTAAAGCTTGTGGCATACCAGCAAGCAGTGGATAGTATCCAAATCACAGGAGCAGCTGGAGGTGCCAAAGGTAGGGCCACTTAGCAGAAGCCCATACTGCATATAACGACAATCAGGTCTTCTACTAGGTGAGATACACACACACACACACACACACACACACACACACACACATATAGTTCATCTCTCAATTTTCACCTCAGTAGATATTATTCATCCTAATGGATGAGATCATTTATGAAGAAATCGATTGATAAAGAAGTTGGTTTGTTTAAGAATTGTACGAGCATAGCTGACTATTAAGCTCAAGTCTTTCAGATCTCAATCTTAATGCTTTTTCTACACATCACACCATGTCCAAGATTTTGGCCCATTCCTGACATTCTCATAGTATTTGGTTTGCCAAGCAGTAATTAGCTAAGAGATGAGAAGCTTCAGTTATAACATGTACACCCATCAGGATGGTTAACTCAGCTTTAAAAATGTTAGATTTTCCAAACAGAAGCAAAGTATGCTGGCTCTTGTGCTGTTGATAAGCAAAAGATCAAACTCCTATCTTAGTGTCTAAAGATTTTGTCTTTATATTTTTATGGCCTATAAGCAAAGAAATCAGACTTTGAAGGATGTTTTGTTACCTTCTTGGTAGTTTGAGTATTGCTATAGTATATGAGCACTGAATATGCAAATTTTGAAAACATTTCTATGTTAAAAATACAGAAAAGCAACCATGTGTAAGCATTGCTCAAAGCAGGTAGGAGATGCCGCATTTGCAGTTTGTAGGCTCCCCAAGGCTCTTTATTAATTCTATCATGTCATTTGCATGAAAATGGAGCCTTCCTTTGTATAAAGATGCTAAAGCCACAGCACATGGACAATGCAAATGAGTCAGCAAAGAGCGCTTTGTTATAAAAATATATAATTTATTTCAGCAGTTTGTGGATTTTTGATATCAAAGCCTCTTTATGACACTGACAATCATCAAACGGATGTTTCTCCAAGTACATTTCCAGGATGTCTAAATAAAACAGTTTTTGCTTTGATGAGTTTTATACCGAGACTTGGAGAAAAACTGAACGCAATTTGAATTTCTCTACTTTGGGATATGTGTCAGATCTTTCTCTATTCAATTTGCCTCTCACCCAAAATCTGAATAGTTAACGTTCTAGTTAGTTAGCCTTCAGTTTGTAAAAAATCTGTAAATGTGTTTACAACAAGACAAGGGAGGAAAAAATAATGGGGGGGGGCAGGAAAATGTCTTAAAAATACCAAAACTCAACTGACAATAGGCAAAATTAGAAAGAGATGATTCAGAAAAAAAAAATTAATGACTAACAAAATATCGAAAAATGCTTATCTCCAGTAGCTGCATAAAAATGAGACTGAATATCAAATCAGCAAATAAGATCAGCTAATCAGATATTTCTAATTAGAGGCCAGAGAAGGTGAATTGGCCTGCTAGATCCCTACCAATAGGGATCATCTTCTTGGAAAGTGGTACTGTCATTTTGTGAGAAGAATCTCAAACTAGCCACCCTTTCTGACTTTGTGATACCCAACTTATGTTTTAAAATTCTTATAATCAAAGCCATTCACTATGTGGTCTTAAAATTAAGATACACTCAACAAGTCTTGTGAGAAATATTTTCCAAGTAATCATTTGCTGTAATGCAAATGATAAAAAGAAAATAAAAACCACATTCCAAAATATGATACCTTATAAAACAAGTTAGAGGAAATAGTTATGAAATAAAAATAAGTCTAATACGTAACTGTCAAAGCCTTTAAGTGGTGAGAGGCTGGATGGTATTTATTTTTAAAAATCTATCTATTTTTTGTCTCTATTTTTCTACTATTATTTAGTGCATCCCTGAAATGTATTATTTGAATACAACAAGGAAATTAAGTGTAAAGTGAATCATAAAAAGCAAAAACAAAGAAGAATTATATAAAGGGTCTTAGTGACAAATTACCAACAAAGCTTCGCACTTCATTTTAAACTAAGGTCACAGTGACACACGGAGATCACACAGTCAGTGAGGAAAAACCCTTGTAGACACACTATATCTAATTAATAGCATTTTTACCCAAATGGATTTGAAATCTTAACGTGTTAAAAAAAATGTCAAAAATCTTGCTATTCAAATATTTGGCAAAACTTTCTCTGAAGACAGCAGATGTAGTGCATGTGTTTCCAGAGAAACAAGAATGTACACACAGAAGGAAATTACAAGGAGACATGTGGAGTTTAGCATGTGGAAGAATTTTCCACTCTTCACCACAAGGTGTTGAAGCCTCTCCCTCCTCCACCTGTGCACTGCAGGGCCTCCTGCTAGGACTTACAACACAAGACCCCTTCCCTCCGTTTTCTCCCACTTTCATTTGAAATACTCCCCTTTCAGTAAATGACACCAATATCCACCTTTTTGCTAAAGACAGATACTTGGGTCTTTTTCCTTGCCACACACATCGAGTTCATGAACAAAATACATCTCAAACACATGCCCTTCTCCTAAACCTCATCTATCACTGCTATGTTTTCACCCACTTAAGCTTTTCACCCCCTGTAGAACATCAAAAGAACCATCCATAGTCTTTCCTTGTTCCTTGAAACTCACTAGCTGAAGCCTACCAGAATAATGTATCTACAGCAGAAGTCATATAATTCCACTGCTCCTACATGTCGCCTTTTCCCAAAGGGTTCCCAACATACCACAATTAGATCCCAAATTAAAACTTCTTTCGTTGCCTATAGAGACCAGTAAGATCTGACTCCCAGCTATCTCTTCAACCTAATCTCAGGCCATTTGCTTCAGCTAGATTGGTTTGCTCATACTCCTTTCCTGCTTACAATTTCATTCCACTGATGATGTTCTCCCTAGAGAAATTCAGCAGCAGGTTCACAAGCCTGGCTTATTCTTTCACATACAGATTTTTAAATATCAGTTCTTCCTAGGAGGACTTTTCTGACCACCCTATGTAAAGTTGCTCCAAATATATTCACTCCCATAACCCTCTTTTAATTTTTCCTAAGACTCAAATCAGTACTTGGCATTTTGTATTTTTTTCTTGCACTGGTTTCATCCAATACAAGTTCCAGGAGAAAAAAAAACCCTCGGCAGTCCTGTGCATTGCTTGGCATAAAGCATAAAGTCTAACTAATGCAGATGGAATGACTGTCAGGGACACTTTATCAAATTGAACACAGGGGGGTGGAAACACTCTCTGGTTGGCTTGCTGCAAGACTTCTTAGAGTGCTGTGTCACTCCCTTCAAGTCCCTCTGATCCAATAGATATATGGACTCCTTGGGATTCATTTAATACTATGGTGGCTAATGGAATCTCAAGTGACAGTTTATGACATGACTTTGTCCTGAGTATTAAAAAAATAACACATTCTTTGAAGTGCAGCTATGGAAACATAGCTCTCCAGAACACAAATTCTTCTCCTGCTTTCTCCTTCAGGCACTCTATGACATGTCATGGTTGATTCTCTACAGGACTTCTCCCAGCACAGAAGCTAGGCATATGGTAGCATACCAATAAGTGATCTTTAAATAGTGCAAAGATGGTCACTTGAACAAGGTTCTCCAAGAAAACTAAGTTCTTTGAGTTTAAAAACTCAAAAAAATACAATTCATAAACTTTGTATGAATACAGGTATTTTGATAAGTGAGAAACTATATGGGACCTTTGGAAGGCAAGCAGGGTTTTGGATGCAGAGAACATAAAATGTGGGAGCTCCTGTGTAGGGTGAACATAAGAAATCCTTAATGTGAGTCTGTTATTGAAACTTTCATCACCAGTTCTTGCACACAGGCATACCAAGTCAGAGACAGCCCCAGGAAAATAAAAGAGCACAAACACTGGAAACTAATAGCCTATCCAATCACCTTCTCGACTACCTCCCAGCTGTGCTCTTTACACAAACTATGTTAACTGAGGCTATGTTAACATCTCTGGCATGTAAAAACATGAAGGCACTATCTATATCATGGATATATTCAGAAGATTAAGTAACTGATGTATGGGAAAGCTTCTAAAAGAACTTGGCTTTTAGTAGATGCTTTATTAATATAAGCTTGTTTCTTCCTCTTTCTACACACAAAAGAGGAGGTTATTTTCACTGAAGGGATGTCACAGAACCTAAAGACATCAAATTTCCCAAAAGACAGGACTCCGAGACTCAGTCTAAGAATCAAAATAAAAAGCATATCATCATTCAAGATCACCATTTTCCTGATGTTATCACCTTCCAAGAACCACTACTGGAATAATAATCTCTATTAACAACATCTTCTTGGGCTTTAGCATAGCTGAGGAAAAACAAGAAATGAGATTTCTTGAATGAATAGATGGTAGCTAGTGAAGCCACTTTTTGAAGTAAGGAGCATATAGGAAAAGAGATTGCATATTCAATTTGGTAAACTCACAGTGTCTGTTCAACATCCAAATGAGCATCTTCAAAGATGTGTGGAGTTACAAGTTTAAAATTCCAACCTGAGTCCACATCTTTGGATTGAGTACTTAGATATATGGTACCAGCAACAGTTAAAACCATGTGTGTGAGTGTGTGTGTGCGTGTATGCACATGTGTGTCTCAGGAATGGGGGAGAGAACATCCAGAAAGAATGCGTCAGTTGATGTGAAAATTTGCTTAGAATGACCACTTTAGGAATTACATTTATGGGGAGGTAGAAGCACTGGCTGGCACATATTTAATGCTGTCATTAAGCATTAACCGTTGGAAGTCAGAAGATATTTAACTCATGCCAATTTCTATGGTGTAAATAGCCAAGTTTAAGCTATTAATAGGACAATAACACATCCATGCATTTCTGAAAAATTAACAATTGGCTTTTGCAAGCATCTATGAGTCAGACCCCACAGATATCATGGGACAGGGAGAAGCAGATGAAAAGGAGTGAAGAATAAAGAGGTGGGGAATGTAGATAGAAAGAACTAAGAAAATGGCAACATGAAACCAAAGGTCTTGAGATTCTCAGGAGCAATCCTGACAGATCCAACAAAAAGACCCAATAAATATTTCATTTGCCAACAGGTGAGTGGTGCCTCTGAGAACAGATTCAGCGACGGGAAGGGGAGGAGACAAAGCTGCAGTACTCCTTATCAGGGAACCACGCAAAGGGAGTTGAGTTCAGACAATCCTTTTAATTCCCTGGTTTCAGAAAAGCAGGCAAGAAATCATGCCAAGTGTATAGGGGCAAGTTAAAGTTTGAGAACCAGCAGGTGGAGAAGATCAAAGCAATTAAATGATGATTTCTGTCAATGACCAACTCTGACAACAGGACAAGATGTGGTCAGGTGAACAGGAGCACCATAGTCTGCAGAGAAAGAGCAAAACCTCTGGATAGTTGCTAAATTACCTTCTCCAGTAGGAAAGAAATCATAATGGCTCATCTTGGTTTCTAAAGTCAAGGAGTGTTGGAAGCAATCCTGATTCAATCATGTTCAGCTTTGTGACTTTGGACAAAGCCCACTTCCTCAGTTGTGAAGTGGAGATAATAAGAATCTCACCCTTGGTTTTATAAACATGCTATTATCTGCAATGTAAAGGACAGATCAGAGTGCCTGGCATTAGACAGACCCTCAGCACATGATGTTTCTTTA
This sequence comes from Uropsilus gracilis, assembly GCA_004024945.1. Lineage (NCBI taxonomy): Eukaryota > Metazoa > Chordata > Mammalia > Eulipotyphla > Talpidae > Uropsilus > Uropsilus gracilis. The sequence goes on along the minus strand of PVHY01000356.1, from coordinate 16,446 downwards.
CTCCAACTTTTACTCAGAGCACTAAAGCATTTAACCTAATTATAAAGGTATCCTGTGCCTACCCATGATGGGGAGGAAGGAAATGGCCTAGTGTGGGGTAAGTCATGGAGCTCCAGGCTTGGGGGGGATAAACAGGATGGGCCTTTCCTCTACCTCACACACAGCTCCTGAGCGATGAAATGATAAGCTTCCATAACACAGGCTGAGCACATGTAGGGAAAATCATTTACAAGGCACTTTGGGGAATCATCTGGACCAAAGATGTTCTATGAATATCTGTGATGGTTACCAATTACATGTTCCCCTGGCATGAATCATAGAAAGAGATGAAATTTACATACCTTCAGAAGATAATACCTAGGAAATTAACTTGTTCCAGCTTTCCCTAATTTTCCATTAACTTTTTTTAGGATTTTATGATCTCATTTCTTACATAAACTCAATGTAAGAGTAACATTTGTTTTAAATCCCTTAAATGGTTCCTTTGGGACTGAAAACTTACCTTTATTTGTTTTCCTATAGTATGTATGAGAAAGTTGGGCAGTTTAAAAAGTGTAAAAGTCAGTTACTAATATTTAAATCAAACAAACTGATCCAAATATTTTTAAAAACAGTGGTTACTCTACACTGGATTTCACATAAATATTGAATTATACTTATTTCACATAAATATTGAATTATACTTATTTATATTATTGGTGAGAATTTAGAAAAGGGAAAAGGGAAAGGTCACTTAAAGTTTAGTGAAAACTTTGGCTCTCATTCCCCTAATAGAGTAGGGAGGCACCAGGCCTCTGTGGGGAGCCCTCTCCTCTAAGAAAATACCATTGCTTTTTTTAAATATGCAATGTTAACGCTTCTACTGCATATGAAATAGGAATATTTCCAACTTTGTTATTAAGCTATAAGGATTAAGAAGATGTGTTTCTATAATTATTAAAGCATATTAATTTTAGTTAATGAATATATAAATATATGATCCCTGTAAAATATTAAAATAAAATAAACCAAAAGTCACATTTGATATTACTCCCTGCTCTGGGCCATTACCTCCATCTAAAATAATGACTATGGTTTGAACTTTAACTTGGAATGTGAATTTAAGATCGTAGCTGTTTTTCTATGCATTTAAATGTATGCATTACATATACATAAACTTGTTGTCTATACATATGTTATATACTTGCTTCTTTATATAACTGTTTTACATATTTAACAGTTATGTAATTATATAATACATATGTATATAATTGCATCAAAACTTTTGCGTAGAGAGGAATTTTTAAATAATGTACTCCACCTTTTCTTAAATGCCATTTTTTACCATAAAAACATCATTTAGGCCTCTTAGTACATCCTATAGTAGCACATTCTATAATTCTAAACTATCCCATGCAATACAGTGTTTTAATATGTGGATAATTACCTAGATTTTACCCTATTGATGAGGAAATATTTGCAATTCATGTGTCAAAGAACACTGCTCTCCATATATACATCACCTCCAAAAATCAATAATGGAAAGGCAGAACCAAAAAAAAAAAAAAAATTCCAAAGGAGATCAATAGCCAGTTTGAAGAAGAAGATACAGACAAAAATATGTTCAATGTCAGTATCATCGAGGGCAGCAATACTACTTACAATGGTTCCTGAGATGCTATCAGGGAAAACACAAAGATCAAAACTATTTTCATCATAATTTTATTTTATATGCTGTTTTCCTCTGTGTTGATATTGGCAATGGTAATACCGCCATGAGCTGGGGAAAAACTGGGGAGTTCTAACTCAAAATCAAGGCAGTGGTGCCAAAGTATCAACAAGCAATTGTATTTTTCACCATCAACTACTTAGAGGAACTAAAAATAATTCTTGACAAAGCAGCAAAAATTATAACTTGTATTAAATTTCTACCATTGAGAAGTTGTCCTTTTATTTTCTATGACAAAATGAAAGTGTGAATTCTATCTCTAGGAAAGGCACTCAAATGACTGTAAACTTAACTACTGGTTTATTTCATTTTTAATACCATTTTAGTTGAAAGAACAACTGACAACTATAGTTATTCAGACTTATATTTGGCAGACATTGTCTCAGAAATGAACAAACTGAGTCACTCACTTTAAGGAAAATAACTGGTGATATTTGTTGCCAATGAGAAACTTTGAGTTTTTCGAGCAAAAATTAAATTATGATAAACCTTATCTGCCACAGTGAGCTTGAAAGCTTCCCAGTCCTTAAAGACTTTGCTGATAAGATTGATAGTGATATTAACAAATGTGCTTTTTTTTTTTTTGCTCTGTGCATAATGAAAAGTGTCAAATTTGGAAGATTTGCAAAATTCAGTGAACCAATATTTCCAAATAACCAATGCATGATATTATACATTCATGAGTGGGCAAAAGATCCATTCAAAGTGCAAGATAGACTAATGAATTTTAATATTACAAAGCATGAAAGTTCAATGATACGGTTTTAGGTTCTATATTGAAACTTACCTTTTATAAACTTCTACTTATCGTTTGGTATGGGAACAAAGAAGAATTATTTCAAAACACTGTTAGATTGTTTTCTTCCTTTGCCAAACACAAATCTATGTGAGGCTGATTTTCCACATACTTTTTTCAGCCAAAACAACGTATCAGCAGATTGAATGTAAAAGCTAGCATGAAAATCTATCTTTCTTCTATAAAGCAACATTAAGACATTTGCAGATATGCAAAGCCAAGTCAATCTTTTCACTTCACTTCTAATTTGCTTGAGAAAAATATATTTAAAATTTTAAAATGTGCTTATTTTAATATGCAATAAACTTACTCTTGTAATTTTTAAATTGTATTTTTAAAAAATTTCTCAGCTATAATTTCTACCATAATGGGTCTTCAAATAGAGGGTATCTTGATAGCTACCACCCACAGAAACAAAAGTTCTTTGAAGTCCTCAATATTTTTAGTGTCAAGGGACCTCAGGCCAAAATAATTGTGGACCTCTGGTCAAGGAAAATTTAAGTTAAATCTAGATAGCATTTTGACCATCAGTTTGACTAAAAAATTCAAAATTGTGAATAGTAAGTGTTGGTAAGAACACAGGAACTAGATAAGCTCATATTCTGTTTTTTAAGGGATTATAAATCAGTAGAATAATTATGAAGGACAATTTGCTGGACCTATTTAGGGACTGGCAAATTTTCTCTAGGAAGGTCAGAGAAAGAGGGAAAACTTGACATGTAAAGCCTAAATTGTATTTAAAACATGTGCACAATATTCTAGTTACTCTGTTCTTAAAAACCTACTCAAAAGAAATGTTAATGTCAATATATTATCTAATATACACTGGATAGTATACAAATCACTATATATATAGATATATATCTAAGGTATACACTGTTAGTTTTTTCATTGTATAGATGAAGAAATTACAATTCAAAGTGATTAACTCATTTAAGGACACGCAACTGATGTTTGAATTTTGCTGTAGCATTATTTGGTATAGCAAAAAAACAAAAACAAAAACAAAAAACTGAACATAACCTAAATATTTAGAGATTTTAAACACCATTTTTATCCTGGTTGATGTTTTTCCTTATATAGCTCTCTCAAAATCAGTTGTCTATTTAAATTTTCCAATGGACGTTTGAAATCCCACTTTCTCTAACAGCTTTTCTGACCATGCTAGCTCATGATGCTCTTTACTCCTCTTTATTCCCGGAGAATGTGATCTCTGGAGCTTGCAGAAGTTAATGTTTCCTTACCATGTCTTCAGTCCCTTAGCAGATCAGCAATTTTGGAGTACAGGAAAAGGATGTATCCTATGGTCCCTTTTTATTCCTTATGATCAGTCATAGCCTCCACTGCCTCATGGCTCCCTCCCCATTCAAGCCACCATAATAGCTTTGCTTGTCTAAAAAGGTCCAGATCATTGTCCCTGGCCCATCTTGCCAAAACAGCAGTCAACGTTTTACGTGGGATACAGTTGAACCTTTATCAAAGCTTAATTTGTCTAAAAAAATTCAGCTCAGAAATCTCTGCTGTTTCCCCACTGGATAAATTCTCACCATGGCCTTCAAAGGTTGACATCATTTGACCTGATCTTTGCTCCTGCTGATATCCTGGCTCTGCTCTGGGCACACAGGGGTCTTGCTATTTCCCATGACATAGGGAGTGACTCCTGTTGCAGTCTCTGCAAAGGCTAATCCCTCTGCCTAGATGCTCTTCCTGGGGCTGTTGGCAAGCTTCCCTCCACCATATCATTAAGTCTCTGCCCAAACGTCCTTACACCAAGCCTATCCCTGACCATCTTATCACAACAAACACCTCCACCCTCCAACTCGTTCACTCCCCGCCCTTCCTCAGCTTTACCTTCTTGATTTCGTTTATCAGAACGCTCCACATACTGTTCTGTGTTTACTTGTTTACAGTATTTCTCCATTCACCAGTCTAAAATAGTGTCAGGGATATTAATTACATAACAATTATATTGGTGGAAAGAAACTCAATTTTCTCACAATTGAAATGAAAATGACGCCGTTCTTTGTAGGATTTTTATTAATTATTGTTTAACTTGTTATTGGAATAGCACAAATATCAAATATTTGCCTATATTACCTCACATAATCCTGACAGCAACCGATGAAGTTGATATGATCCTAACCTCCCACTTCACAGCTGAGGAACTGAGGCCCAGTGGAGATGAGATATTTGCCCAGGTTCACAGCTAGCAGTGCACCTAGGAGGTAATAGTTAAAGGCAGGCGTTTCCTCCAGGGTGGAATGAAATAAAGAACGGACACGCTCCCTGAAAGAGTGGAGCACTCCATAATTGCAAGGGATTATCATTTCCATTTCTGCTCCCGCCAGGGTTCCCTGCAGGATGCGATAAGGGCCCGCCCTGCAGCCGGATGTGCGCCTGTGTAGAGGTTCCGGGTGACCCCAGCCTCAGCGTGTCACCAGGACTCACGGGACTGCCCAGTGCAAAAAGGACCCTCCACCCTTACCCCGCAAGGGACTTACTTAAACATTGAGAAGAGTGTTTGTTAAGGCCGTTTTCTGATCAGATAACAATCTGACACTGATTCTTCTGTTTTCGGCTGGCACCAGACCTGGCCCGCCCGTTATCGCCCGTGGGTTATCTGTGTCGCCTGGAAGGAACTCCGGGTAAGGTACAGGAAAAAGGTGGGGGTATTGTCAGGGCTTCCTGCTGGCCGCACACAGGCCCATTGTTGGGTTTATTTTTTTAGTCTATCGCATCACAGTGATTTCGGCAACATCCTTTTTCCATCCTGGACCTGATACAATATTTATTGAACTCTACAAACTGCGTCAGTACATATTTCTTTCTGTATTTCTCGCTCATGATTTTAAGAGCATGTTTTTTTTTTTTATTCATCAAAAGTTTCTGCTAATTGCCATGTGATCTGAGCACCCAAACTTGAAATCATTAATATTTTAAACAAAAAAGGGGCACAGAGAAAACATTTGCTCGACCACTAGAATCTTTGAAACAAACAACCATATCACATTTCTTGAGATTACTATGTACCACATACTGTCTTATGCTCTTCTCATTAAAGTACTACCACCTCATGACTTCTGATGTTTCCTATTTTTTCAGATGAGGAAACTGAGCTAAACCAAATGATGTGATGAACACTGTATCACAGGTGTGGACTGTCACCCCTGTGTCTCCAGCTATTCCACTGACAACAGAACAGATTTGAACTTGTGATCACAGATCAGGGTCCTGTGGGGTCTGGCTATAGAGGTCAGGACTGCATTCTTGTTGTGAAGACTGGTAGTATGTGTGGGTGATCCATCCAGATACTGCGTAATAAGAGCCCGTTAACCAAACATTAAACTACACTTAGAAAGCCATCAGCAATATGGCAGTGGTGAGGCTGCCACGATGCTTCATTTCTATTTTCCTCTCCTAATTACTTCTATTTGATCACAGGAATGGGTTTTCACAACTGAATCAACATGATGAGTAATATGCTTTGCATCCTTGGCAGGTTCTCATTCCTTTTCTCCATCACTGTCACTTTGGATTCTTTGTGTGTGATGTGACCAGAACCATGGACTCAGAGGTACACCACAGAGTATTATGGGTATGGTCAGGAGGGACCATAAACATTTCATTCAAAATAGGTAGCTGTGGATGTTTACTGCAGCACTATTTATAATTTCAAGGGCATGGAAACAACCCAAATACCCCAAGACATATGACTGGATGAAAAAGATGTGGTATATATACACAGTGGAATACTACGCATCAATTAAAAATGACAAATTTGACGATTTTATGGTAACATGGATGTACCTGGAAGAAATCATATTGGCAGGAATAAGTCAGAAGGAAAAAGACAGAAACCAAATGGTTTCACTAATATATGGACAACCAAATGAAAGTACACAACTTGGTGGGGGGGGGACCAGCTGGACTGGCCAGGAAGGGGAGGTGGTGGGGGACTCTCAGAAATTACAATGATGTGAAATACATGTATATATAAATAAATTATTAATAAAAACAAACAAACAAACAAAAATAGGTAGCTGAGGGCCAGAGAGGATTTCTTTTACTGGGGAAAAAAGAGAAATGGCCCTCTGTTGAAAACTTGCTATGTGCCAAACACACTTCATAATTAAATAACAATAATAAAGGCTATAATAAAAATAATAATAGTAGTAATCTATATTGAGCTCTTCAAATATGTTGGGCATGTTGCAAAATTCTCAGTGTAAATGTTTTTGAAATCTGAATCTATAACTTAGAGACAAATACCATGATTCAACTATTACATTACTCAACTATTATTCAACTTAGGGGGTGCTATTAATATCAGTCTCATTCAACAGAGAACACCTTTCAGAGAGGTAAGTCAGTAGTGGAAATAGGAAGCAATCCCCCTACATGGTAATGGGCCTCCTGCTTTACTGCAAACATGAAGACACACAGAGGCTGATTCTCTAATGCCCTATAGAAGCTAAAAGAATCATTATCACTATTTATTTCTGCTGAGACAATGCTGACAAAGACACAGATACATTTCGATAGCCTGGAAAAAAATACCATTCACCAACCCACACATTCCCTTATCATTTAAATTCTAATGGAACTTTTAAAAAATGTATAGTAGAATTGGGAGCCTTGAATCTTCAGGGGCAAGAAGACCCCAATGTCACAAAGAATACAAATGTTCCTCTCATATGAGCTCTCCAGCCCTCTCAGTTCAGGGAGTCTCACTGTGTAAGACACAGACCCAATGGTCTCATCGAAATTATCTTCTCTGCTCAAACTGAAAGATAATTATAGGTTATTGTCTGTTGATACCATGCCTGCATGGTACAAGTGGTTTACATGCTTACAAATAGGATCTGATGGCTGCCATTCCTTAGCTGTGTGACCTCAGAAAAAACACTCAACATCTCTGGCCCCCAGTTTCTTCATCTGTAGGATAAGTGAACTGAACAAATTCAGTGATGTCTTCCATCAAGACGTTTGAAAAACACTTGACGAAATGTCCAAGATAACCTCAGTGAGCACATGTTTCATGGTCAGCCTGAGGAACTGGTGTGGAAGTAGTATCAGCAGTGACCCACACTTGTGGACCGAGTCACTGGTGAATTTACTTCATATCCACAATATCCTCGGCAACACTTTTCATCTTTACCACATGGACCCATAGTTACCCAGGGAAAAATATGGATACCCCGGAATACTAGTATAGCTATATATATGTGTGTGTGTGTGTGTGTGTGTATATGTGTGTGTGTGTATATATGTGTGCGTATATATATATATATATATGTATATATATATTAATCTAAAATAACTTGCCAAAGGGTCAGGAAACTTAATTCCACTCTTAAAAGTTTCCATAGCTTAAGTGTAATAAGCATGTTAACTACAAGAACCTTCCTAATGTTGTTTACTTCATTAAAGATATAAAGGACTGCTTCCTTATTTCACTATGAGTCCATAAAGAACACATTAAAAATAATCATGGAAAGTCATAAATTGTATTTTTATTCCTCTGAATTCTATTACCTTCTTTTACAGGTAAGGCACAGACCAACAAAGCTGATCAAAAGAATGAAACGCACGTGGGAGTTGTGATTTTCAGGACAAACTGGGCAGTTTTGCTCTGAGTTACAGCCAAGCAGCTTTTTTGGGCCTGAAGAAGCCTCCACTGTGGAGGCCGCCTTGTCAGGTGTGACACAGCAACCCGGACTGCACCCTCCAGGTGCCAGCAGCTCACCCCTCTACTTGTGACAAGCAGCAATGTCTCCAACACTGACAGGTGCTCTCTTTAAGGGAAAATTGTCCCGAAATGAAAGCCAGTGCTACAGATGTCCAGAGAACACAGGCTGAATAATAACTCTTCAGCTCCCCCTGGACTGGGGGGCTAGCTCACTCCTCCAGGTGACTCCATTCACTTCTAGCTTTCTCATCCATACCAACCATCCTTCTAATCTTATGTTATTACACTAAACACTTCCCTTAAAACCCGCATGCCTCACACATCATTCTCATTGGCTACTGAACTACGTTGACACACTCATACATGTGATTTCAGTCCTAGCCCTGATAACTCCTGCTCACAGTAATGGCAGACACTCCCAAACACTAAACACTAAACAAGCACTAAGCCTTGTCACTGCTGCTTCGCACATGCTGTTCTTTCTGCCATTCCTATTCTTCCAGGAGATTGTATGGACACTCCATAGGTGTCCTAAAGCTACTAGACTTGAGTTGGAAACTCTTTATTCAGTGCCCTGCTCCCCACCCTACCCCAGTCATACCTAACCTCAGTCAAGCTACACAACCACCTAAAACCTCTATTTCCTCATCTGAAAGATGGGTACAGGGATGGCTTCCTCACAAGGTTATTATGAGAAACAACACATGTTCTTGATGAAGAGATCTTTCATCTTGCAATTCTGGCCAGTGTATGACAATGTTTTATAAGAACTGGTTTCCTTCTCTAGGTTATGAGGTCTTCCTACATTTGGTTTATAGCAAGAGAACTAAAAACCTTAACATCTTTCTTTTGAATTCTGACCAATATTTCATTTCCCCCCATTTCTGGTTCCTAGCTTTTTCTCCTAAATGTTCGGAGACAGGAACATAAGTTTGATAGCAGTGTAGCTATAGAAACAGCCCAGGCTTGTGCGAATCAAAGAGTCCCCACTTCGGGTTCTGCCTGAGTCCTCTCCAAACTGAGCTTCTATCTGTAACCCACACTGTTTGCAACTGTCAGTAGTTTTTCAAAGACCTCCAGGTTCCCACGGGAATATGAGGAAATTGGAATTATTTAAGCCAAACGATAAGGGAAACAGGAACAATGCCACATGCTTCCGCCCCTGAAGTCCAGCAAATTTAGGTTCTTTGTGCGATGCTGATGAGGATGCCAAGCCACACAGAGCTTGGTCACCAGGAAAAGGAAGAGGACGAGGAAAGGGAAGAGGATACTGAGGGTCACAAGCATCTGAGCAAGGAGCCATCCATCACCACCGCTTCCCAGGCAGCCCGCACGCTTCCAGTCACACAGGGCACCAGCTCTGGCTGGCCAAGGACAGAGGAAAAAACCAACCTTGGCTTTGCTGCTTTCTTTAAGTGAACAGACTCCTTAAGGGTATTGACGTATTGACTAATGATTCTGACATCCAGCGTGCTGAGAGCTTACATGTTTAAAGGGCAAGAGTTACAAATCAACAAGTTATTAATTTAATTCCTCTTTGAAAAGGTGCCAAAGATAGAGAAAGCAGAACAAGAGGAGCATTTATCATATTTACTTCCACAGGGTTTCACCTTCTACTTTCTGAGCTTGTGAATCGTAACATCAGGGTGCTGAAATCTTAAGCTGGGGTGATGGATACCATGGAAGATCCCAGGGCTCCACCTTCTACACTTCTGCTCTACTAGGTTGTGTCTGGGGCCAGGGAGAAGGCACTCTTGCTAAGTCACCTACCACATCCACTAACAGATGCAGGTAGAAAGCATACCACTTGGAGAGCACTGTGCACAGCCCACAGCTGGGTTCCCTCCCCTGACGCTCCTTTTCCATGACCCTTGCATGGAGCTGGAGTCCTGTTGGGTGGCAGCAATGGGAGGTGAGTCTTCCTGGTCTGGTCTTGCACCATTCTTGCATACTTTGGGTTTTGTCTAGAGAACCCATGGGAAACCCAGGTGTCAGCCTCCCAGTTAGGTTTCCAAGTGATGGTATGGAGCAAGGATTCAGCCCTACTCCACTAACCTATGCTGTACTATCATGTGAAAGAAGGGGGTAGGGGAACTTTTGCTAAAGCTCTGAAATGTTGAAGTTCTTCTGACCACCTCTATTCTGTCCTGATAAAGACATATCATTCTTCTATTCTCTAATTTACTAGTTCTTCAGTCTAAAGATACAGGGTAAATGTTTCCAGGCAAAGCTAATAAACAACACAGAGGAAAGTCTACATATGATTTATCATATCAAAATCCAACCCTGCCCTTGCTTAAGAAAAGGAAAATTCCTTAAAATATAATAGCTTTCTTAGACTTTCTTGACCATCCAAGATAGTACTGTGGCTCTCTATCAACTTTGGTACCAAATTAATGCAAAGAATGACTCAGGCAGAATGTAAAGACTAAATATTGGGTGAGTGATTACCGTCAGAGCATTAAGGATCCCTCTCGAAACAGCACTGATATAAAGCAACCAGCCACAGACAGGAACAGAGGAATTGTTATCACTCAAAAGCAATGGTCCATGACTAGAGTTTACTTGGCCATGTTGAGACCCCCTTGGGCTTTACGGGCCAGTGTTCAGAGTGTTCGCCTCGGCCCTATCACATGAAGACTGTGAGGGAAAGAGTGCCCTGTGATCTGTCTAGTGTGTAGGGAATTGTGTCTAGAGAGGCAGCAGGCTCAGCTCCACAGTCCTATTGGAGGAGACCTGGGGAGTCTCCACAAGCCTCCCCTGCGACAGTGAGGATACCCCAACTCCTGAGAAATGGGTTGTTTTCCTTATGGCGAATATGTCCTTGCCTGTGTGAGGCCAATCCTTCAAATGGAATGGAGGTGTCTTCAGTTTAAGTCAAAGCAGCCTCACATCAGAAGAGCAGTTGACTAAGCAGATATGATTCAGCTCCTTAGCATGTGACTGTCTGCAGGGCTCAGGAGTGATGCAATACGACTTTGGAAAAGAGCAGGGACATTTCTCTCAGAGAGCTCAGCGATGGAATCTTCCACTCAAGCTTCCAGCCACACTGGCAGCCTCATTGCCTCAAGAACCATCCAAACCCATCCCACCTCTGAGCTTGTTGCTCCTTCTGCATAGTATTTTCTTCCCCCAGACCTTCTCATGGTGTACATATTAATTTCCTCTGGGCGTCCTCTACACCACTGTCTCTCAAAGAGACTTCTCATTTTCTAACTAGTCCCATTTGAGGCACTCCCAAAGGTCCTGTTCCATTTGATTTTTCCTTCAAAGGCCTTATCTCCACAATAATAATTGCTGTCTACCGGAACAGGATATCTACAGAGGACTGTGTGATAAGAGCTGGGGAAAAGAAGGGTGAGTATGCAAAAAAAATTTTTTTCCTAAGTGCCATTTAAAAACAATCAATATACAAAATAGCATTGATATGGAAAATACCCATAATACCAGGTTGATGAAAATGTGCATAATAGAAGTATACTTCACCTACAGTGACACCAGCTAGGATTAGGATAAAGTTAAGATAAATAAGACATTCATCATGTAATGAACTACTAAGTAATGGTTCTCTCTTTTCAAGGTTTTATGCATCTACTGCATATTACTTTATTAACTTTAAGAATGTAATGAATCCATAAAGTAAATACAAAGTATAAATATCAACTAAATCCAATAAATAAATCAAAGACTGCTGTCTTTGGAAAGACCATAGAGGCTAGTTCCCTTTTTCTCTAGATGAAGATATTGAGCCTGGGAGGTCACACTCAAGGTTAGTCAATGAAGGTGAGCATAAAAATCAGAACTTGGACTCTAGAACTGGTGTTTTCCCCACTGCATTACATTTCCCACTCAATCAAAGAAAGCAGCCTTTCAAGACAGGACAAATCCATTCATAGAATGAAGACCAAAGTTGTTATAATTATTATCACCTTTCACCAGATGAGGAAGTGAGTTCTGGGGAGAATGAGTAACTTCTCCAAAATGCTCAGGTAGTAAAAATGATTCATATTAGAAATTAAATTCAGGCAGGTCAACCCAGAAGTGGAATATTAATAGCTAAATTACAAAAATACTAAATAGTTGATAAATGCCTTTGGTTTCGAAAAAGGTAGTTCATGCTATATTGACTCTTCTTTTTTTTTTGGAACTAGGTCTCACTACGGGCCCCAGGCGGGACTCGAACCGCGATCCCTAGCCCCGGCCGCTTCATAGGCTGAAGCTTACAAGCACGAGCCACCGTGCCCGGCCTATATTGACTCTTCTGAAATGAAAATGGTCAGCTGTGATCGTATAGTGGTTAATACTCTGCATTGTGAAATGAAAATGGTCATATTGATCATCTTTCAGAGAAGATAGTCATTATGAATTCCTTGTGCCCCTTCCCACCACCCAAAAAATATGTAGAAATCATAATTCCCCACTGTGATGGTATTTGGAGGTAACATCTTTGGAGGACAAGTAGGTTCCATCCCCATGATAGGATTAGTGTCCTTATAAAAAGAAAATGAGACTAGCACCCTCTCTCTCAACCTTGTGATGATGAAGAAAGAAGGTAATGTTATCAACAAGCCAGGAAGTGAGACCTTACTGGAAATCAAATCTACTGGCATTTTGACCTTGGTCTTCCCAGCCTCCAGAACAGTGAGAAATGAAAGTTAGTTGCTACAGCCACTTGATCTATGGTCACTTTGTTATAGCAGCCCAAACTGAGTATGTTCTTAAGAGAAAATTAATTCAGAGATACGAAGCTGCACCTAAAACTGCCATGCTGCATTGACACTGTGTAATGTATTGTGTCATACAGTTGTGACAGCATATCAACAAAGGACTTCTTGTCACTATCACCTTGACCTTACAAATGAGGGAATGGATTCATAGTCAGTTAGGTAACTTAATCAAAGAGTGGAAATCAAATGCAGAGAGGATGGCTTTAGACCCTCACATCCTCACCACTACATCATGGGTGTTTCTAAAAATTGTGACGATCATCAAGACAGGCTATTTAGAAATCATGAGGACACAGTTCATGTGCTTCATCGCTTGAGTTTGGAGCTGCTCATAAGTGATAGGCTTACTCATCCTCCAGCTACACGCTAGTGAGCACCCAGCTGTTTTAGATGCCTAGTTTGGAGGTGGTCTAAAAGGTCAAGGTTCAACAGCTCAGTGAAATCTTGACCACTTAACCACTTAATCATTTTCCAGCTTACAGTCTTTTTCTCAGCCAGGACTGTCAGACTTGGGAGATTTTATTGTGTTCGGAGTCAAGGACATGAATGGTGAGAGGGTATCCCATGTGGAATGCCAGCCAACAACAATCTCGGAAAGAAGCAGGGCTGGGGCTGTTATTCCCTTTCCCAAGTGCTTAGTTGGAAAAATGAACTCATGAAGTTTTTCAAATGACAGCTGTGGAGACAGCTCACCCAATTCAGAGGTAAGTAGGAGCTGTGGAAGATGTGGTGGATTTAGTTTTGGGAAGAAAGGTCAAATGCAAAGAAAGCCTAAAGTCTTCACTTCAGCAGGACCCACCACATTCATTATGAGAAAAAAAAGTCAAAGTCTAATCCAGATTTAGAGATTCTCAGAATGGGAAAGAAGCTTAAAAATCATATTAGTCCAACTTCATCATCCAACGAATAAAAAATATGATATGATAGTCAAGAGGATAAGTGGATCCTTAAAAATAGCAGAGCTGATTATAAGGGCCGTGAAATTGCAGAGTGCGGCAGAGTGTGTAAGTAGAGAATGGGTCTCAAGGGGAAGGTAGAAAGTTCTCTGGGTCACCCCCATTGCCCTGAAAATACCTCCCCACCAAGTGCCTAAACCCTTTCTGATCTAATCCAGTATTTCTGTTGCCCTCCTGTCCATTTAGTACCCGAAGCTCCAGCATCCTTGAAACAGATCAAAACTGTCTCTTCTTGAAGAGCTTACACACACATACAGCCACACAAGCACATACATGCACACATACATGCCTTATTCTGCCCAAATGCTCTTTTCCCAAACATCCATATACTCACCACACACACAGCTGGGGTGAGATCGGATCTGTTCTCCTATTTGTTAAATAATGGAGAATTTCAAGAATTTCAGCTGCTAATACATAAATTGTATTTAAAACAAAGGAAGTAAATACTCAAAACTTTGTGATTATTTTGCTTTATCTGTGCTCTTGAAGTTGTGTCTGCTGTATCTATCTAGAGTTACTATCACATACAGGTGTGCAGTTCTTTCCAACTTAACATGAGGTGACTTTAATACTGGTCCAGCGGGAGCACTTATGCCACAGAAATTAAGAAATGCTACCAATTGGGACTTGGTCTTTTGTTTGGCTGATTGTCTAGACTTACCAAAGAGATGGCTAAACATATCAATAATGCAGATAAAGTATAAAATTGCATTACATCTGCAGCCCTTCCCATGTGCTTAGTGCATTTGAGAAGATAGTGCTCCCCAAATTTTAAAACTATTATCCTATTCAGAGGAGAAATAGCATTAACATTGATGAATGAGTGAACATTCAGTATTCATCTCTGTTGTTTCACTTTCTTCAAGAGTATTCATTAATGTAGAAAGGAAGACCAGCTAACATCAATGCCAAAATTACTCTTGTCAATTAAAAGCACAGTTTTGGCTATGATTACAAAAGTTCAGCAAAAGCATTTTGAGATGGTTCATTGGTTATGTCAAATTTATAATACAGAGTATTGTACATTTTATTATTATTCATTTGGGGTAAACTCTATAGCTTTAGATCTATAGTAGAAAATAAACATATGAATATAAATACTTTTTTCTTTTTCTTTTCTTTTCTTTTTTTTTTTCAGAGAGAATCATCTACCTGTGGACCAGTGACCTCACACCCACAAATTATTTGTACTCTATCTGTTTATATATTATTTCCTCAGAAAGTCTCCTCTGGTCATGTTAGTAGAATTTATCATACTTTCTACCCCTAGGCTCCACTTTACTTGTCTTCATTGTATTTTATCACTATTTAATGCTGTGACATATATGTATCTGTTTACTTGTTTATTATCTGATGCTTCCACTGAGTTGCAAGTTTTAAGATGGGACTTTGTTTAGATCTTTGTTTCTTATTCCCCAGTCCTGAAAAATAGATTACCTGGCACACAACAGCAAATTAGCAAATTGTTTTGGGGGGAAAAAAGTGAATGAGTGCAACAGAACTTCTCAGACTCTTTAGTTAAATTCATGGCATCTTTTGTTATAAATAAATACAGGCAGGACTCCAGACCCCTCTTATAGTGTTACAATCAAGAACATTTATAAGTACTCTAGAAATCAGTACAAGAAAGGAATAAAAAAAAAGATTTTACAGCTTCTAATCAGTGTTGTGCAACTGACCTCCAATTATAATTTAACTTTCAATATTTTTCAGCAAAAGATGACAAGATCTACAATTATGTTTTTTATGACTTACACAAACAAGGCAGGGGAAGCAAAAGAAACACCACATTCGAACCAAAACTGCCTGGTCTCCTGTAGGGTTACTTTCTTGCTTCTAAGGCCATAGTCTAAGAGTACCATGAGGCATCAAGTGGGAAGTCATGGGCAACAGAGATGCCAGCTGTTCAGTGGAGAGTTGGACAGCTGGGGGTGGGATTATTGAACAGGCTATGGAGTTTGCACCACACATACCACAGGGCATCTCCATGCTGTGTGAAGAATGGCTGAGTCCCTGGGGATATTATGTCTAGCAATGAGAAGGCTTACAATCGTGGGCTAAATAGCTCCCAATATTTGGAGTGAAGGGCTATAGAGAGAAGAGAAAATGAATGTGTTCTGTACAATCTCAGAAAATGGCCTTTTACTTGAAAGTGACTGCAAGACTGACTTGAGTTTAATTTTTTATATTCCTTTTAACAAATGGACACTAGACAATAGGATGAATTGCCTCTGAGTGAGGCAGACTGCCCATCAGTAGAGTTCTAGAGTACAGGGCAGAGATGCAGCAGGAAAGAGGTAAAGAACACTTGCCTTTTAGCCTGTGGTTGACCTTGAGGGTGTAAATGGTCTCTATTCATCTGATATTTCATGACAAAAAATTATTTTATCCTACACTTCCAGTACTTCTACACCTATGCCTTACAAAACAAATAACTTGAATTCTTGTTTCCTAAAAAGAATATTTTAAATCATTTGATTGTGTAAATATATATTTTCTTTACACATCATATATCCCAAATTTCTCCCACCACAATGTCACTATCATCCTGATTCTTTGTGCTCAAC